>JAJOOR010033251.1:0-26400 GCA_036250505.1 Solanum acaule | reverse complement strand
CCCCCCCCCCCCCCCCCCCCCCCCCCCCCCCCCCCCCCCCCCCCCCCCCCCCCCCCCCCCCCCCCCCCCCCCCCCCCCCCCCCCCCCCCCCCCAACAACGACACAGAGTGCTTTGAAGAAGATGACTTCCCCCTTTTTTTTTTTTGGTGTTTTCATTTTTTTTTTTTTTAAGATTTTAATGTTTTTTTTCATATAAATTTTATACATACTTGCTTTAAAACGCGTGGAATCACGCATCATTCCAAGTCACCAATATTAATACCACATGTGTTCAGTCAATGGTCAGAAGTGTTTAATATATTGTGTTTCAACGAGTTCAAGGGTCCAGTTGGCAAAGTTGTAAGTATAAGGGTCCAACATACAAATGGAGCCAAGTACAAGGGCCTACCAGACCATTCCACCTTCATTAATTGATAAAGTATCAAGATATTAATAATTAGTCAAAGTGAAAGTTAAAAAAAATTAAGAATTAACTACGGTGAAAATGAGTCAATTTGAATTAAGAAAGTATAGTAAATAAATAAGAATGAATGGAAGAAAAAAACTAAATTCATTCAAACATTAATGAAGAAAAGGCAAAAGAGAAAAGAAAACAAAAAAAAAACCTTCACTGTGCACAAGACCAAGCCAAAAAAATAATGCCGGCAGTGAGGTTCGAACTCGCATTGCATGTATGGCATATTACTCTATTTAGCCAATTGAATCGTTCTCCATTTTGTTTAGTGGGTGGAAAAGTTAATATATATTAATTTCTTATACATTTATACATATATATACAAAAAAAAATATGAAATCACTGGGGGCCGCGGCACCCCACCCATACCTTTACATTCGCCCATGTTTACATCTCATTGTACCCTCTATAACCAACCCATTGCACCTCTTAATTGGTATGTCGGTGCATCGCCTCTTCACATGTCCTAGTCATTCCAGTTTTGTTTTCCTCATCTTGTCTCCCACAGAGGCCACTCTTATCTATCCTGCATATCCTCATTTTTAATGTTACCGCTCCCATTATAACTACACATCCACCTTAGCATCCTCATCTCTAAAATATACATATTCCAGACATGAGAATTATTGACTGGATAATATTCCACCCTATACAACAATGTCGGTCTAACCACCATTTCATAAAACTTACCTTCAAATTTTTGTGGTACCTTTTTATTACACAAGACTCCAAAGGAAAGCTTCCACTTCATCCACGTCGTACCAATACGATGAGTGATATCTTTATTGATATCCCTAATTTTTGAATTATAAACCCAAGGTACTTGAATATGTCACTCTTGTGGATATTGCCTCTAAAGAGTTGTACTTAATGTTTATTTTCTGAAAATCAAGTGATTGAACTGACAACATTAGCATTTTTTTGAGTAATTAGCTAGACATGTTTGATTATAAATATTAATGTTTCTCTTAAAAATATTTGCATATGCCAATATTTAATAATAAATATTACTTCATATATTTCAATTTATATGATATAACTTATTGGGCACAAAATTTAACTCTGGATTTTTTATTGAAATTTGTGATCTGAAATAAGTAGTAGATATTGGTGTTGCTATAATTCATTTATTAAGGGTGAACTCTCAATGTCAGCAACAACAAAGCATAATCATAAAACAAACGCCTCAAGCACCTAATCGTATCTCATTATATATTCGGGTGAGTTGATGTTTTTTGTTGAGCATTGGCCCAATATATGATAAAAATTAATTTACTTAACTGATATTTATTATTATTCATTTTACAAATTGGATGAGGAGGATATTACTATAACGGTATGAAAATAGAATGATTTGATTGGTAGACAAAAAAGTTATTATAGTTCCTTGAAGGTTGATATTGCTTGCCAAAAACTACCATTTGATTATGTCATTATTACATTTTTCTAAGACAATCTTTTTGCATGGGACCTACTTGGACAATCATTTTATATCTTTACATTTTAATCATTTTCTTAAAGAAGTGGAATATGTATTCACCTATGTTGTGTCGTTTAGATCTACTTTATAGCTTAGGTGAAAACTACTTTTTTCTATTATAGTGTATGCTTAATAGGGTAGAATTTGAAGTGTCATTTTGTTGGTGTCTTTAATGAAATTAAGTCATTTAATATTGTAGGTGAGGGTTAGTAGCTAATTAGAGGAAAATAGCTTTTGGGTCAACGTCATCTATAAATTTAAAGATAATTGAATCCTCTTTATAACGCCACCGAGTTTGCTAAAATCCAAGCTAGGAGTAAGAAGTTATACTCGTTTTGGTGAAGCCCTGTCCGGCAGACCACGAAACACGACTCAGTTGACGGGTTGTGGTCCAAACGACGACCCGTCAGTCCCCTCGTGAGTGGCACTTCGTCAGCTTTAAGTCGGGGTCATTTTTGTCCTTTCCCTATGTGTTGGGGCACTTAAACTACGTCGTTTGATGCCTAAACTACGTCTTTTTACTTAGTCTAAGCCTAATAATCTAGTCAGACATACCCAAAAACCCTCATTCTCCAAAAAATCATCCAAGTTATAACAAAAAGAAGAAAAAGATGCGCAAGTTTCTTTCAAGAACAAGCAACTGTTCTTCGAGGTTCAACCTCGAAATCCAAAGGATTTCCCCGTAGATTTCGTTACCAGGTATGTGGGATTTCACTAGTGAATTCCTTTCATCCATTAGGTCCCTAGAATTCAGTTAGTTCCTTGATTCTTGATATCTTTTTTAGATCTAGGGTTTCTAAAACCTAAAAGATTCGTTGGGATTTTAGCTCTGGTAGTATCCTTAATCGAAATAGCATGTTTTCTTGGAAAGTTTTCATAATTCCATGTATAAAACACATAACCCTAGTTTGTGTAATTTCTGTTAGTTCCTGAATTATACTTGCTAGGTTAGTAACCAGAAAATCATGCTACAAGACTAGAATGTCACATTATTAGTATATAAATATTGCATTCTCAGATTGCATGTCAGTATCTTGAGCTATTATTCATTTCAGTACATTTTAGCTTCATGAATAATCGGGTTAGCTGGGTCACTTGTGATCCTAGGTCCCGTGTTACTTCAAGGGGGTAGCCTTGGAGCGTGACAAACTTGGTATCAGAGCATTAAGTTCAAGAATCTTAGGGTATCTGAGAGCCACACTAAGTATATTCTCCCTCATGGGTGTGAAGCGTGCCACATCTATGAGGGGAAGGCTACGAAGTGTTTTAAGAAAAACTTCACTTCTTGTGCATTTCTTATCGTACGTGAGGTGTGATTCACTTCTCCTTTTTAATTCATCGTTGTACATTTCAAATCATGCCTCCTCGTAGAGCTAACATACATAATTTTAATGCCAGCAATGCTAATGCAGTTCCTCCAGTCCCGAACCATGAGGTTACGAATGTAGAGTTCCACAATGCGATTCAGTGATTGGCTCAGACTGTAGCCAACCAAAATAATTAATAGGGCCCAGTTCCTACAAACAGCACTGGTGGATTAGCTGAAACCATGGTTCGAGACTTTGTTAGTATGAATTCACCAGAATTTTCTAGGGTCGAAGGTTGGTGAGGACCCACATAACTTCATTGATGAGGTTAAGAAGATTCTTGGAGTAATGCAGATTACTGGTTTTGAGAGTGTTGAGTTAGCATCCTATCAACTTAAGGATCTAGCTCATATTTGGTTCATGTAGTGGAAGGAAAATAGGGGTGACAATGCAGCTCCTGTGACTTGAGATTGTTTTACTAGTGCTTTTATGGACAAGTTCTTCCCGAGAGAGTTAAGGAAGACTAAGGCCTAGGAGTTTATGAACTTGATATAGGGTTCAATGTCAGTCCAAGAATACGAGATGAAGTTCACTCAACTCTCCAGGTATGCTTCACATATGGTTGTTGACTCGAGGGCACAAATGAGCAAGTTCTTGTTTAGAGTATCTGATCTGGTCAAGACCAAGTGTAGGAATGCTATGCTATTAGGAGACATGGATATCTCCAGGTTAATGACTCATGGTCAGCAGGTTGAGGGAGATAAGCTTAGGGTAATGGCTAAGGAAAACAAGAAGTTTAGAATAAGAAATTATGAATAGTCTCAGCAAAGGTTGGGTGGTGGAAATCGTTCACAGTTTCAGCAAAGGTCTATAGCCCCAACACCTTCATCAGCTAGTGCTCCGTCCCCTAAGTTTTGATAGGATCAGAAAGGTAGGGAATCAGGCTCTAATTCATAGGGAGTGCTTCATGTAATAAAACTTTTCCAACTTGCCCAAAGTGTAGTAAGAACCATCTGGGTGAGTGTCTTGCTAGCAAATAAGGGTGTTTTGGGTGTGGTCAGTCTGGTCATAGGTTGAAGGACTTACCTTCTTCCAGGTAAGGACAAAGAGGTAACATGGCTCAACCTACTACTTTAGCAACGTTAGCATGTCTCCCTACTCAACAAGGTGCCTCGTCTGGTACAGATGGCGGGCAGCGTCAGAATAGGTTGTATGCTCTCCAGGCTCGCCAGGACCAGGAAGATTCTCCTAATGTGGTCACAGGTACGTTACAAGTCTTTCATTTAGATGTTTATGCATTGTTAGATCCAGGGGATACGCTATCTTTTGTAACTCCCTATATAACAGTAAACTTCGGTGTCAGTCTAGAAACTCTCTCAGAACCCTTCTTAGTCTCTACTTCAGTTTGTGACCCAATTATAGCTAAATGGGTATACATAAATTGCCCTGTCACAGTTTTCTTGAAAGTCACCTCAGCAGACCTTGTAGAGTTAGCAAATGGTATATTTTGATATCATTCTAGGCATAGATTGGTTACATTGCTATTATGCCTAAGTTGAATGTAGAACTAGGATCGTTTGGTTTCAATTTCCAAACAAGCCAGTCTTAGAATGGAAGGGTAGTAGTTCAGTGCCTATAGGTCGATTTATCTCTTACCTTAAGGCCAGGAAAATGATTTCCAAAGGGTATATCTATCATCTTGTTCGGGTTAAGGATTCAAACTCCGAAACCCAAACTCTTGAGTTAGTCCAGTAGTAAATGAGTTTCCAGAAGTATCCTAGAAGATATTCTCAAAGTTCCTCCCCAAAGGGAAGTCGACTTTGGAATAGATCTCCTTCTAGATACCCAACCTATTTTGATTCTTCCTTACAGAATGGATCCAACTGAGCTTAAGAAATTCAAAGAAGAGTTGAAAGAACTTCTAGATAAGGGCTTCATTAGACCCGACATCTCTCCATTAGGTGCTTCAGTGTTGTTCCTGTGAAAGAAAGACGGTTATCTTAGAATGTGCATTGACTATCGTCAGTTGAACAAAGCCACAATCAAGAATAAGTATCCCATCCCCATAATTGATAACTTGTTTGACCAACTTAAGGGTGCTAGCTGCTTTTCTAAGATAGACCTCAGATCCGGGTACGATCAGCTCAGGGTCAAAGATAGTGACATCCCGAAGACAGCCTTCAAGACTCGGTATGGTCACTATGAATTTGTAGTTATGTCTTTTTGACTAACAAAGGCTCTTGAAGCTTTTTATGGACTTAATGAATAGGGTGTTCAAACAGTACTTGTACTTGTTCGTCATTGTCTTTTTTGATGATATCCTCATTTATTCTCGAAGTGAGAAAGAGCATGCGACACATTTAAGAGTTGTCCTGCAAACCCTCAAATATCGCCAACTATTCGCTAAGTTCAGAAAATGTGAATTTTGGTTACAGTGGGTCGCTTTCCTTGGTCATGTGGTATCCAACAAAGGGATCCGAGTAGATTCTTAGAAAATTGAGGTAGTAAAACATTGGCCCAAACCCACCTCTCCAACAAATATCAGAAGTTTCTTGGGTTTGGTCGGTTATTACATGAGGTTTGTTGAAGGATTTTCATCCATAGCTTCCCCATTGACCAGGTTGACTTAGAATAAGGTTGACTACAACTCATGTCTTGACTCTACCAGATGGTTCAGACGGTTATGTGATTTATTGTGATGCATCTAGGGTTGGCCTAGGTTGTGTATTGATGAAGTGTGGTAAGGTCATTGATTATGCTTCTAGAAAGCTTAAGGTCTACGAGAAGAATTACCCAACTCATGACCTCGAACTTGCAACCATAGTGTTTGCCCTAAATATATGGAGACACTACTTGTATGGTGTTCATGTTGATGTGTTCACATGTCATAAGAACCTTCAGTATGTGTTCACCCAAAAAGAGTTGAATCTTCGTCAGAGGAGATGACTTGAATTTTGCAAAGACTATGACATGAATGTGCTCTACCATCTAGGTAAGACCAATGTTGTGGCGGATGCCCTCAGCATACTATCTATGGGTAATATAGCACATGTTGAGGAAGAGAAGAAAAAATTAGTCAAAGATGTTCATCGGCTTGCTCGCTAAGGAGTTTGCCTTACAGACACGTCAGATGGTGGTGTGGTAGTTCATAATAGGTTAGAATCTTCAATGGTAGAAAAGGTAAAGGAAAAATAGGATAGTGATCCTATATTACTTTAGTTAAAAGGTGTAGTTCATTAGCAGAGTGTAGAAGTTTTCTCCCAAGGAGGAGATGGTGTTGTCACGACCCAGGGGTACCCCTTAGATGTAACAAGGCGTGAAAGATTTCGAGAAGCTGCATACAAGTCCCTTAGCATATCATAACATAAAGTAATAGAAAATGGTGCGGAAATTTAAAAAAATTTCAATAGCATCAAAGTTTCATAAAACGAAGCGGAAGTCTTTAACACTTGTCTCAAACCATCTAAAACATGAATAGTGTCACGACCCAGGGGTATCCCCTAGATGTAAAAAGGTGTACAAGACCTTGAGAGGCCTCATACAAGCCCCTTAGCATATCATAACATAAGATAATAGAAAATGGTGCATAAATTTAAAACATTTTCCAATACAATCAAAGTTTTATAAAACGAAGCGGAAGTATTTAACATGTCTCTCAAACCATCTAATACTTGAAAATCATAGGGACATAACCCAGACACAGTTCTAAACATAAAATGAAAGATATAAAGGATAGGTGGTCAAATCCTCGATGCTATGAGGACTCACCAAATCTTCACTTACTTAATCTACTATGAACCTAGCCACAGGGATGGACGTCAATATCGCCGGACCCTACATTTGATAAGAATGTCGGCAAGAGTAAACGTTAGTACAAGAATGTACTAAATATGATGGCTAGCATAAAGCATCAACATAAGCATAATATAGGCATTAGTCAACATAAGACATATACCATAATCATAAGAGATAATAACATAAGTCATAAGCATATAAATGCACATAAATCATCATATCATAAGAGGAACACTTCTCAAGTAACCTCAACTTATTCTTACTCAAGACTTGGGTCATCTACCTCTAGTCAAACATATCAAAGAAGGGAACTCAAGCAACAATCCAAGCTAATCTAACATCATATCAAGTAATTTCATATTAAAACATACTTACAATACTTCCTTGAAGTAATCTTGTTTCATCATAACTATGCTACTTTGATTAGGGATTAGTCCATCATATTCATACTATTCATGGAAGAGTACCTCTTTACTAATCCAAGACAAGTCATTACTCATGAATGGTTACGATTTACCAATTCAGGGCTATCAAGGTAAAACATCTCATCATGCTAGACCAAGATATCATGGATCTTTTCATGCAAGTCCAAGCCACTCAAGGAAGGGTACTATTGCTCAATCCAAGCTATCATGAAATGGTGTGGCCTCACCAAGTCAAGCTATCATGCAAGCATCCTCTCATGCTAGATCAAGCTAACCATTAGAAGGGTACAATTTGTCAATTCAAGGCTATCCATGAGATCTACTACTCAAGCTACCATGCATGGTCTTGTCTTACCAAGTCAATCTATTCATGAAGGGATCTCATATCACTACTTCAAGCTAACATAGTTCATACATACTTTGATTCATTTTAGGTGAGCAACCCTTTCAACCTAGAATCATTCTATGTGAGATAACCTTTCACATTATACATTCATACATACATAAAGTAGATCATTTGGGTAAATCCCTCCACAACAATCCCATATACAAATCAACATACATAAGCTTTACTCTCAAAGCCCTAATGGTCATAATTCATCAATTAAGCTTTACTCTCAAGCCCTACTAGTCATAACTCATTGTATTAGTTTTACTCTAAAAGTCCCAACAATCATCATTCATCATACTTGTCTTAGTCTCAAGACAATCCTAATCTCAAGCCTTACTAGATCATAATTCAACATACATACTTGATCTTAATCAATTCATGTCTATAAGCTTTACTCTTAAGCAATTCATATCTATATGCTTCAATCTCAAGCAATCTACAACATATCTCATCAATCCTAGAAGATTACATCTAAATCCTCAATTTCCCCTTCCATGGCATAAAACCCAATTTCATCAATTCTAGGTTAGAAACAAGGGTTAGTCATGGGTAAATGTAAATTCATCCTAAAAAATGTAATTCTACCAATTCAATCATAAACAACCATAATCCATTCAATTGGATCATAACCCATAACATTAGACCTAACTTGACTTGGGGAATTCTTCTTCTAAATTGGGGAAAACATGGGGCTCCATGGATGAAAGGATTCCATGGATGAATAAGACATCATACCTTGATTACAAATCCCACAAAGCTTGGAATATTGGAGACTTGACTTGACCTAGCTTGAACCATCTTCTTCTTCAACTTTATAGAGAGGGAATTGTTTGAGAATGGAACCCAATTCTTTTGGTGAGTTTAGAGAATGACTTGAATGACTAAATTTAGGGGTATAAAGTACTTATATAGGTGGTTTAGACTAGGGTAAAATGACACCACTTAATTCTAATTAAATCTAGAAAGTCCCATTGTGCCCCTTAATTAGTCGACCAGGCCTGACCCATGAAACCACGTTGACAGGCCATGGATAGACCTACCGTCCGTCCTGGTCAAATATGGTTTGTTGTCAGATAGTTCTTGGCCACCCACGACACCCCTAACCATAAGCCGTGGACCCATCCATGGGGTGTGGGTCCTGACATGGTTACTTCCTTAGGCAATTTTCAGGGTGTCCATCAACGGGCACACCCACGGGGTGTGGTTGGTCCCTGGGAGGTAGCATC
The DNA here is from genome assembly GCA_036250505.1 of Solanum acaule. Taxonomy (NCBI): domain Eukaryota; kingdom Viridiplantae; phylum Streptophyta; class Magnoliopsida; order Solanales; family Solanaceae; genus Solanum; species Solanum acaule. The sequence goes on along the minus strand of JAJOOR010033251.1, from coordinate 17,322 downwards.
TTGGAATTTTAACATGTTATGCCCTCTAACTTGAATTTGGAGTGTTACAAATAGTCTTGGGACACAACCCATACAATAGTTCTAAACATAAAATGAAAGACATAAAGGAAAGGTGGTCAAATCCTTGATGCTATGAGATCTCACCAAATCTTCACTCCTTGCTCTACTATGAACTTAGCCACAAGGAGGGAAGTCAACATCGCCGGACCCTACATTTGGATTAGAAATGTAGGCAAGAGTATGCGTTAGTACAAGAATGTACTAAATATGGTGTCTAGCATAAATCATCAACATAAGCATAACATAGGCATTAGTCTACATAAGACATATACCATAATCATAAGAGATAATAAAATAAGTCATAAGAATATTTAATGCACATAAATTATCATATCATAAGAGGAACACTTCTCAAGTAACCTCAAACTTATTCTTACTAAAGACTTGGGTCATCCACCTTTAGTCATATATATCAAGGAAGGTAACTCAAGCAACAATCCTAGCTATTCTATCATCATACAAGTAAATCTCATATTAAAACATACCTACAATACTTTCTTTATGTAATCTTGTTTCATCATAACTATACTACTTTGATAAGGGATTAGTCCCTCATTAGCATATTTGTACTATTCATGGAAGAGTACCTCTTTACTAATCCACAACAAGTCATTTCTCATGAATGGTTACGATTTACCAATTCAAGGCTACCAAGGAAAAGCACCTCATTATGCTAGACCAAGCTATCATGGAAAGCATCATCTCATGCAAGTCCAAGCTACTCAAGGAGAGTACTATTGCTCAATCCAAGTTATCATGAAATAGTGTGGCTTCACCAAGTCAATCTACCATGCAATCATCCTCTCATGCTAGTTCAAGCTAATCATTGGAAGGGTACTATTGCTCAATCCAAGCCTATCCATGAAATCTACTAACTCAAGCTACCATGCATGGTCTTGTCTTACCATGTCAAGCTATTCATGAAGGGATTTCATATCACTACTTCAAGCTATTATAGTTTATACATGCTTTGATTCATCTTAGGTGAGCAAGCCTTTCAATCTAGAATCATCCTATGTGAGATAACCTTTCACATTATACATTCATATACAAATATAGGTCACGTGGGTAAATCCTTCCACAATAGTACCATATACAAATCAACATTCATACATACATAAGCTTTACTCTCAAAGCCCTAATATTCATAATTCATAAATTAAGCTTTACTCTCAAAACCCTACTAGTCATAACTCATCATATTAGCTTTACTCTAAAAGCCCTAACAACTATCATTCATCATATTTGCCTTAGTCTCAAGACAATCTAATCTCAAAGCCTACAAGTCATAATTCGTCATACATACTTGATCTTATTCAATTCATGTCTACATTGTTCTGTCTCAAGCTATTCATATCTATATAATCTAATCTCAAGCAATCTACAATGTATCTCATTAATCCTAGAAGATTACATCTAAATCCTCAATTTCCCCTTTCATGGCATAAAATCTAATTTCATCAATTCTAGGTTCGAAACAAGGGTTAGGCATGGGTACATGTAAATTCATCCTATAAACATGTAATTCTATCAATTCAATCATATACAATCATAAACAACCAATCCACTCAATTGGATCATAACCATAACATTAGAAGAAACCCTAATTATACTTGGGGAATTCTTCTTCTAAATTAGGGAAATCATGGGGCTCCATGGATGAAAGGATTCCATGGATGAATAAGCCATCATACCTTGATTACAAAGTGCACAAAGCTAGGAAGATTGGAGACTTGACTTGACCTAGCTTGAATCCTCTTCTTCTTTAACTTTCTAGAGAGAGAATTATTTGGGAGAGGAACCTAATTCTTTTGGTGAGTTTGAGAGAATGACTTGAATGACTTAATTTATGGGTCTAAAGTACTTATATAGGTGGTACAGGCTAGGTTAAAATGACACCACTTAATTCTAATTAAAATTGGAAAGGACCCTTGTGTCCCTAAACTAATCGTCAAGTCACGAACTGTGAGACCACGTTGATGGGTTGTGGATGGACCTACTATCCATCTTGGTCAGTCCTACTTTGTTGTAAGAGAGTTTCTTGGGGACCTACGACACCCCTAACCACGGGTCGTGGACCCATCGATGGGTTGTGGGTTCAGGCGTGGTTACTACCGTAGGCAGTGTTCTTGGTGCTCATCTACGGGGCCACCTACGGGGAGTGGTCTCACCCATGAGCCGTGGTTGGTCCCTGGGAGGTGGCATCTAGGAGTTCTAACATGCTATGTCCTCTAACTCAAACTCGGGGTGTTACAGGTGTACTTCGGTATCGAGGTCACGTATGTGTTCCTAATGTGGGTGAGTTGAGAAAGCAGATCCTTATAGAAGCCCATAATTACAGATATTCCATTCATCTAGGTGTCACTAAGATGTACCATGTTCTACAGTAAGTGTTTTGGTGGAACGGCATGAAGAGAGACATCACAGCTTTTGTGGCTAAGTGTCCTAACTGCCAACATGTTAAGGTAGAACAACAGAAACCAGGAGGTCTGAGTCAAGAGATTAACATTCCTACGTGGAAGTAGGAAGTGATAAAAATGGACTTCATTACGGGTTTACGTCGTACTCGTAGACAACATGACTCCATTCGGGTGATAGTGGATAGAATCACTAAGTCCACTCACTTCTTAGCTATCAAGACTACAAATTCAGCGTAGGACTACGCCAAAATCTACATAAATGAGATAGTCAGGTGGCATGGGGTTCCCTTGTCTATCATCTCAGATAGAGGTCCTTAGTTTACCTCTCATTTCTGGAAATCATGTCAGAAAGGTCTCGATACTCAGGTAAATCTCAGTACAATATTTCATCCACAGATGGATGGTCAGGCAAAGTGTACTATTCATACCTTGGAGGACATGTTGAGAGCTTGTATGATTGATTTCAAGGGTAGTTAGGATGATCACCTACCTCTCATAGAGTTTACCTATAATAATAACTTATATTCCAGTATTCAGATGTCCCCTTATGAGGCACTATATGGGCATAGATGCATATCTCCACTGGGTTGGTTCGAAGTAGGTGAAGTAGCCTCGATTGGGCCAGATTCAGTTCATGAGGCTATGTAGAAAGTTCAACTCATCAGAGTTAGACTAAAGACAACTTAGTGTAGTCAGAAGTCCTATGCAGATGTGAGAAGAAGGGACTTAGGGTTTGAAATCGATGATTGGGTTTTCCTGAAGGTGTCACCTATGAATGAGGTGATGATATTTGGCAAGAAAGGGAAGCTCAGTCCTAGATATGTAGGTACTTACAGAATCCTGAAAAGGATTGGCAATGTGGCTTATGAGTTAGAGTTGCCAATAGAACTAGCAACGGTTCATCAGTCTTTCATATTTCCTTGTTGAAGAAGCGTGTGGGTGATCCATCATCGATAGTACCATTAAAGAGTGTTGATGTGAAGGATAGTCTCACTTATGAAGAGGTGCCGATTGAGATTCTTGACCGTCAGGTTCGTAGGTTGAGAAATAAGGAAGTCGCTTCAGTGAAGGTTTTGTTGAGGAGTCAGTCCGTAGAAGGAGCTACCTGGGAAGCGCAAGCAACCATGATGGCCAAGTATCCTCACCTCTTTCCTCTCAATTCAGTTTAGCTTGATGTACTAGTTCCTCTCCAGTCTCTCAGTTACTCTTGAGAAATTCAGTCTCAGTAACTTGTTCCCTCAGTTATTCTTGCATTTCAGCATATTTGCATGTTTATGGAACTCAGTTCAGTTAGATATCAGTTTCTAGTACTTAGTGGTAGGGATTATAGCTCCTTCCCTCCATACTCAACTTGTTCAGACATCATTCGAGGACAAATGTTCCTAGGGGGAGATATTGTAACACCTCGGATTCGAGAAGATGGAAAAATGTAGCATTACAGGATTTGGTGTCAGAACCAATGAAAGCCACCGATGGACTGTGTGTTAGACCATTGACCATAGTTGGGATCCCATCATTGTTTTCCAGGCTTAGGGATATTCTACGGCCGACTAGTACAGTCCGTGGTTGGCCCTACGAACCATAGGTCTAATTGTAGGTGAGGATCAGTAGCTAATTAGAGGGAAATGACTCTTGGGTCAACTTCAAATAGTCATATCTTTTAGCAAAAGATGAATTAGGTGGCCCATGACCTATCAAATTAAAGATAATTGAATCATCTTTCCAACACCACCAAGTTTGTAAAATCGAAGCTCGAAGTAAAAAGTTATGCTCATTTTAGTAAAGCCCCATCGGGCAGACTACGAACCACGACCCAGTTGACGGGCAGTGGTTCAAATGATGGCCCGTCAGTCCCCTCGTGAGTGGCACTTCATTAGCTTTAAGTTAGGGTGGTTTTTGTCCTTTCCCTATGCGTTGGGGCACTTAAACTACATCATTTGATGCCTAAACTACGTCATTTTACTCAGTCTAAGCCTAATAATCTAGTCAGACATACCCAGAACCCTCATTCTCCAAAAAATCATCCAAGTTAGAATGAAATGCAGAAAAAGAGGCGTCGGTTTCTTTCAAGAACAAGTAGAAGTGGTCTTCAAAGTTCAGCCTCAAAATCCAAAGGATTTCTCCGTAGATTTCGTCACTAGGTATATGGGATTTTACTAGTGGATTCCTTTCATCCATTAGGTCCCTAGAATTCATTTAGTTCCTTGATTCTTTATATCTTGTTTAGACCTAGGGTTTCTAAAACCTTGAAGATTCGTTGGGATTTTAGTTGTGGTAGTATCCTTAATCGAAAAAGCATGTTTTCTTGGAAAGTTTGCATAATTCCCTGTATAAAACTCAGAACCCTAGTTTATGTAATTTTTCTTAGTTTCTAAATTATACTTGCTAGGTTAGTAAACAAAAAATCATGCTCCAAGGCTAGAATGTCACATTATCAGTATATAAATATTGCATTCTCATATTGCATATCAGTATCTTGAGCTATTCAGCATTTCATTTCATTTTAGCTTCATGAATAATCAGTTGGGAGTAGACTTACCACCGAGTTGGACTAGGGTTCAACGTACCCTCAAAGTCCCAGAACCACGTGCCCATGTAGGTTTATAAGTCCCCTCAGTTGGGCATCAAATTTAGTGATCACGCCACAGTCATGCCTTTATACCCTTGGCAAGGTATAGTAAGTCCTCTCGATGGGGCGTATACATTGGATTGCATGTTTAGCTCACGTGGTTAATGTCGGTTAATAGTAGCTCCCACAGTCAAACTCTTAGTGCATTGACCAGGATTTCAATATATATATTTCAGTATTCAGTTCAACATGTACCTTCATGATTAGTACTTGGTCATTGCATTCGGTTAGTTCTTTTCAGTTACACTTTAGTACACATCTATATCTTTGTTCAGATTATATCATTGCTCAATTATGTATTGTTCTACCTATATACTTTATTCAGCTTAGTATCTATATCATGCATGCTTCAATGGTGAGTCCTCATATTCCGAGGACAATATACATGCTTTCATTTAGTCTTTATTTTACTTTCAGTCTTGCTAGAGTTAGTTGGGGCATGTCCCAGCAACTCAACTCAGTTAGAGGCTTTTCAGACATAGTAGTATGTCCAGCTTGAGTTGTTAAGTGGTTGTTTCAATTATCACTAAGATTTGATGGTTTCATATTTTACATTCAGATAATTTGGGTTTTGTCACCTCATCAAATATTTATTGATTTAGCTTCCACATAGTTCATGCTTTACTAGTTATTTTTTCAATATGCTTACGATATGGCAGACTCAGGGTTAGCTTGGGGTCACTCATGATCCTAGGTCCTGTGTTACGTCAAGGGGGTAGCCTCGGGCGTGACATTTTTGGCTTACGCCACATCCAAATATCTCCCACGCGCTTTAACTGCGTGGAGTCACGTCGTGTTCCATGTAAGAAAAAAGGTGTATACAATTACAAAAAAAAAAAGTTCAGGAGGGTAATAGGACCTTAGTTTAGTTAAGTTGTGTCTTTGGGATTTCGGTCATAATCTAAGGGGATCTTGTGCCTTATCTAAAAAAAAGATAGCATCACTTACAATACTTTTTGACATCTTCCTTGCATGTTTTTATGGATATGTTGTTTTCTTGGTGCTTCGAAGTCATTGTTACTTCGAAAATCATGCATGGCAAAACTCTTAGTTGAATTATTGAAGCTTGCTATGAGTCTTTTGAAAGGACAAATAATATTCATCAGCAGGATATGAGTTGGTGACAAAATAATTGTCAATCCATTTGATAGGACAAATAAAAATTCATTGGTAGGATATTTGGCAAAATAAAACATGTCCATCAGTAAGACATATGAGAATCAAATAGGATGATGTTGATCCATCGGTAGGAAATATACTAATGATCCATCAATAGGATATGTTTGTCCATCGGTAGGACGAACGAAGATCTATTGGTAGGATGATGGTGATCCATTAGTAGGATAAAGGATAATAATCCATCGATAGAATATAAATGCATGTTCATCGGTAGGACGATATTGTGACTTTTATGACCTTTGTACATTACCATGTATGGTATCAATGCCAACCTTTTGTCAGTTCATGGCATGAAAATTGATATAATGGCAAGTTGCACTTTAAATCCTCTATGGTATTTGATGCATCCTACGTATGTCCTTCAAACGTCTATAACACTGGGAAATGTCAATGGTTCTCTTTGATGAGATCAACATGTAATAGCCCTCTCAGCAATGTACATTATCATCTCTGATAATGTAATATGAATAGCAATACCACCTTTGGTTATGGACATTACCACCTTCGATAATGAAATATGAATTAATATTACCATTTCTGGTAATGTAATATGATGAACATTATCATCTCCAATGATGTAATATGATTGAAATTAACATCTCGAATAATGTACATTAACACCTCTGATAATATAATATAATATAATATAATATAATATAATATAATATAATGAACACTACCACTTTCAGTAATGTAATATGATGAACATTATCACCTCCGATTATGGACATTACCACCTTTGATAATGTAATATGATTGACATTACCATCTTTGGTAATGTACATTACCATCTTTGGTAATGTACATTACCACCTTCATAATGTAATATGAATGAACATTACCACTTTCGATAATGTAATATGATGAACACTACCACCTCAGGTAATGTAATATGATTGACATTATCATCGTTTGTAATAGACATTACCACCTCCGATAAGGTAATATGATTGACATTACCACATCCGGTAATGGATATTACCATCTGTAATAATGTAATATGATTTGCATTACCACCTCTGAAAATGTAATATGAATGCACACTACCACTTTCGATAATGTAATGTGATGAACACTATCTCTACCAACATCGATATGCCTCACGAATATTCTTCAACGTTAGTCTCCTCTGAATTCAACGTGGAATAGATGAGGTACACATCTTTCACCTTTGCATTGATGCGACATATCAAATATTCTTCAATGCCAACCTCTTCCGATTTCAACATGAAATAAATAGGGTGCACATCTTTCACCTATGAATTGATCTGACATATAAATATCCATCAACATCAGCCTCTTCCAACTTCAATGTGAAATAAAGAGGGTGCACATCTTTTACCTCCGAATTGATGTACTTTATAATATCCTACAAACGTCAGCTTCTAACGACTTCGACGTGGAATAGATAGGATGCACATCTTTCACCTCTGAATTGATGCGATTTATTAAATATCCTTTAATGTTGGCCTCCTTCAACTTCAACGTGGAATAGATAGAGTGTACATCTTTCACCTATGAATTGATGCGTCTTATAAATATCCTTCAACATCAACATTCTCCGACTTCAACGTGGAATAGTTATTATAACTTTGGAAATTTGCACTTCAAATCCTCTCTAGTATTTGATGTGTCTTACGGACGCCCTTCAGACATCTTTGATGTAGGTATCATGACAACCTCCTGGGAAGTAAATTATGCAATGGCTCTCTTGGCAAATGAAAATGCAATGAGGTCCATTGTAATGAGGTGGATAACTCATGATTGTTCATTGTAACAAGGTGGATAACTTGATGTGTCACGCCCCAAGGCTGCCCCCTGGACGTAAACACGGGACCTAGGATCACAAGTGATCCCAAGCTAACCCTGAGCTGGCATATCATAAGCAAACTGAGTATATCTATGAAAAGATAAACCAATGCAGAAGCTAAATCATGAGATAACTGAATGATGGGGAATACCAAATACTGGTCTGAATATATATAAAATTCTAAGAGTTTAGTGATACTGAAAAATCACTCAAAAACTAAAGTAGAATCTAACTATGTCTAAATAAAGCCTCTAACTGACTAGAGATGTTGGGACATGCCCCCAGCTAACTCTAGAAAAACTGAAAATGAAATGAAAGACTAAAATACGAAACGTGTTTGTTGTCCTCAAAGTATGAGGACTCACTAGTGGTGCTGCTGAGTGTGGATAGGGAACTGATCTACGCGTGATCTGAATGCTGAGGACCTGAACCTACATCACGAAAAGATCTAGCGCAGAGTATGCGTCAGTACTTTGAGGGTACTGAGCATGCAATATAGCATAAAAGCTAAACAAAACATATAACTGAACAAAGCATAACTTAGCAATGACATAATTTGAACATGATTCAAATATTGAAATACACTGAAATGAACTAAACGGAATGCAATGACCAAGTACATAACATGCTGAGGCTGAATACTGAAGCATAACTAGAAACCTGGTCAATTGCATTAGAGTCTGACTGTGGGAGCTACTATTAACTGATATAAAACCACATGAGCTAAATGTGGAGTCTCATGTATACACCCATCGAGAGGACCCAACATACCTTCCCAGGGGTATAAGGGCATTACTGTTCGATGTATACGCCCCATCGAGATGACCCAATATACCTTGCCAGGGGTATAAAGACATGAACGGCGTGATCACTAAATCTGATGCCCAAAAGAGTGGGCTTATAAACCTATGTGGGGCATGTAGTTCTGGGACTATGAGGGTACGCTGAACCCTAGTCCAACTCGGTGTTAAGCCTACTCCCAACTGAACAAGTGTGTGACATATTATGACCGAATTACTGAAATACTGAATAACTCAAAATACTGTTATGCAAATCTGAGAATGTAACAATTATATACTGATAATGTGACATTCAAAAAACTGAAGCATGTATATCTGTTTAACTAACCTAGCATGTGTAATTCATGAACTAAAAGAATCTACACAACTAGGGTTCTGAGTTTCTTGCAAAGAACTAAGCAACAATTCCACAAAAATATGATAATCTGATTTGGAATACTCTAACAACTAAATCACAACCAATATCTAAGGTTTTAGAAACCTTAGGTCTAAGCAAGATATAGGAATCGAGAATCTGACTGAATTCTAGGTACCTAGTGGATGAAAGGAATCCACCAGTGAAATCCCACATACATGGTGACAAAAACTACGGAGAACTTCAATTTTGGGACTGGAACTGAAGAAAACTCACTGCGTTCTTGGAAGGGTTTTGAGTCGCCTCTTTATCCTTTTTTGTTCTAAGTTTGGTGAATTCTAGACCATAATGGTTTAGGGCAAAATTTGACTAGAATAATAGGCTAAAACTGACCAAAACGAAGCAGTTTAGGGATAAAATAATAAGGAAAAAACCCTATCACCCCTAAACTAAAAGTCGACTGGCCCATCGACGGAGCTGACTGACGGGCCGTAAGTCAACTGACGGTCTGTCCTTTCAGTCGTCGTTTGGCTGTCAGAGGGCTGAAATTTGATGTCTGAAAATAAAAGTCGACTCGCCCATCGATGGAGATGACTAACGGGTCGTAAGTCGACTGCCAATCCGTCTTGTCAGTCGTTGTTTGGCTGTCAGAGGGCTGAAATATGGGGTCTGAAACTAAAAGTCGACTGGCCCATCGACGAAGCTGACTGACGGGCTACAAGTCGACTGACGATCCATCCTGTCAGTTGTCGTTTGGCTGTCTGAGGGCTGAAATTTGGGGTCTGAAGCTAAAATTTGATTGGCCCATCGACGGAGCTGACTGATGGGTCGTAAGTCGACTGACGGTCCATAGGTGGCCTCCATCGATGGCACCTACAACTTCTGAAAATCAGGAATTTTTCCTTTCTCGAATCTAGGATGTTACAATATCTCCCCTTTGGGAACATTCATCCTCGAATAAAGACTAAACTAGTTGAGTATTGAGGGAAGGAGCTGCAATCCCCACTACTAAGTACTAGAAATTGATATCTGAGTGAATTGAGTTCCAAGAACATGCAAATATGCTGAAATGCAAGAACAACAGAAGGAACAAGGTACTAAGATTGAATTTACGCACGATTAAACTGAAAGACTGGAGAGGAAACTATAACCTGAAGCTAAAACGGAATTGGAAAGAAAGAGATGAGGATATAGGCCTTCATGGCTACTTCTGTTTCCCAAGTAGATCCCTCTACGGACTGACTCCTCTAAGCTTGTCAAATCTCATGACCCTCTTCATAGGTGATACTTTCAGGAAAACCAATCATCTATCTCAAACTCTAAGTTCCTTCTCCTTACATCTGCATAGGACTTATGTCTTAAGTCTATCTCTGATGAGCTGAACTTTTCCATAATATCATTAATCGAATCTGGCCCAATCAAGGTTGCTTCACCTACTCATCCACCTTAGGAATACATAAGCGACCATATTCCCTTGGGAGAAAACCTCTACTAATGAACTGCACCTTCCAACTGAAGTAGTATAGGATCATTATCTTGTTTTTCATTAACCTCTGTTACCAAATGAAGATTTTGATCTATTCTGGATGATCACAGTAGCATCTGCATATCTGTAAGACCAACTCCTAAGTGAGCAAGCCGATGAACATCTTTTTCTAATTCCTTCCCTTTTTACTCAACATGTGCTACACTACCCTTTAGAGATCATCTTTCTGGCCTTAAGGTAAGAGATAAATTGACCTACATGCATTGAGCTACTACCCTTCCATTCTAAGACTAGTTCATTTGGAAACTGAAATCGAACGATCCTAGTTCTACAATCAACTGAGGCATAACAGGAATGTAACAAATCCATGCCTAGAATGATATCGAAATCTACCATTTCTAACTATACAAGATCTGCTGAGGTGACTTTCTAAGAGACTGTGACAGGGCAATTTCTGTATACCCGTCTAGCTATAACTGGGTAATTAACTGGAGTAGAGACTGAGAACGGTTTTGAAAGAGTATCTGGACTGACACCTAAGAATACTGCTATAAAGAGAGTTACAAAGGAAAAAGTATCCCCTGGATCTAACAATGCAACAACATCTAAAAGAAAGACTTGTAACATACCAGTGACCACGTCAGAAGAATCTTCTTGATCCTGGTGAGCCTAGGGAGGATAGAACCTACCCTGGCTCTGACCGCCACTTGCACCAGATGACACACCCTGCTGAGTTGGGCAACCTGCTGGTGCTGTTGGAACTGTAGACTGAGCCCTATTATTGTTACCTTCTTGACCTTGCCTGGCAGAAGGGCAATTCTTCACCCTATGACCAGACTGACCACACCCAAAGCATTTTTCCTTGCCTGCAAGACATTCGCCTAGATAGTTCTTACCACACTTTGGACAAGTTGGGTAGGTCCTATTTCCTGAAACACTCCCTTGAGACTTAGAGCTTGGTGCCTTACTATTCTTATCTTGTCGAAACTGTGAGTGATTTTCACCACCCGATTTATGCTGAGAGTACTCATATTTCTCCGTTCTAGCCTTCTTGTTGTCCTTAGCTATTTCCCTAAGATTATCTCCCTCAACCTGCTGAGCATGAGTCATGAGCCAATAGATATTCATATCCTCTAACAACATAGCATTTCTGCACTATGTCTTCACTAATTCGGATACTCCAAACAGAAACTTGCTCATATGTGCCCTTGGATCGGCAACCATGTGTGGAGCATACCTAGAGAGTTGGGTGAACTTAAGTTTCTACTCTTGGACTGACATTGAACATTGTCTCAAATTCATTAACTCTTGTGCCTTACCTTCCCTCAACTCTCTTGGGAAGAATCTGTCTAGAAAAGCTCTCGTAAAACACTCCCAAGTCACAATAGATGAATCCACACCCCTGTTTTCTTTCCACTGAGTGAACCAAATGTGAGCCACATCCTTATGCTGGTAGGATGCCAACTCTACCCTATCACTACCAGTCATTTGCATTACTCCAAAGATTTTTTTAACCTCGTCAATGAAGTTTTATGGGTCCTCACCAACTTGCGACCCTAAAAACTCAGGTGAATTCATCCTAACAAAATCTCAAACTCTAGCTGCCACTGATCCACCATTTCTATTAGTAGGAACTGGAACCTATTGGTTGTTTTGGTAAGTCATACTTTGAGACAAAAGTTGAATCGCATTCCGAAACACTACATTCGAAACCTCATGGTCTGGGACTGGGGGAACTGTATTAGCATTGCGTGCATTTGCATTTCTTAGGTAAGCTCTATGAGGAAGCATGATAACGCATAATGTCGAATTAGAAATGAGAAGTTGGATCATACCTCACGCACGATAAGAGTAGCAAAGAAAATGAAGTTTTCCTAAAACACTTCGTAGCCTCCCTCTCATTAGATGTGGTGAACTCCACACCCATGAAAAAGAATCTACTTAGTACAGCTTTTCATACATCCTAGGACCCTTAAACCCAATACTCTGATACCAAGTTTGTCACACTCCGAGGCTCCCCCCTAGACGTAAACACGGGACATAGGATCACGAGTGACCCTAAGCTAACCTTGAGCTGGCATATCATATGCAAACTGAATATATCTATGAAAAGATAAACTAATGCGGAAGCTAAATGAGATAACTGAATGATGGGGAATACGCAATACTGATCTGAATATATATAAAATTCTAAGATTTTAGTGATATTGAACAATCACTCAAAAACTAAAGCTAAATCTAACTATGTCTGAATAAAGCCTCTAACTAACTAGAGATGTTGGGACATGCCTCAGCTAACTCTAGCAAAACTGAAACTAAAAAGAAAAAGACTAAATAGAAGACATGGCAATCATCCTCGGAGAATGAAGACTCACCACTGATACTGCTGAACTGGAGATCGGGAACCGACCTATGCGTAATCTGAATGCTGAGGACCTAAACCTACATCATGAGAAGATGTAGCGCAGAGAATGCGTCAGTACTTGAAAGATACTGAACATGCAGGATAGAGTAAGGCTGAACAATAAAAACATAATTGAACAAAGCAATAAGAGCAATGATATAATCTGAACTGAATGTAAATACTGAAAACTAAGCTAACTGAATGCAATGACCAAGAACATAACATGTTGAGACTGAATACTGAATTGTAACCTGGTCAATGCACCAGAGTCTGACTGTGGGAGCTACTATTAACCGACATAAAACCACGAGAGCTATTCGTGGAGTCCGATGTATACCCCCCACTGAGAGGACCAAATATACCCTGTCAGGGGTATAAAGGCATGACTGGTGTGATCACTAAATTTGATGCCCACAGAGAGGACTTAACCTACAGGGGCACATAATTCTGGGACTATGAGCGTGACTAACCCTAGTCCACTCGGTGTTAAGCCTACTCCCAACTAAATATGTAAGTAACTTATTATAACTGGATTTTTGTAATACTGAATAGCTCAAAATACTGACATGATAACCGAAAATGCAACATTAATGTACTGATAATGATACATTCTTATCTGGGGCATGTATATCTGAATAAACTAATCTAGCAAGTGTAATTCATGAACTAAACAAATCTACACAACTAGGGTTTTGGATTTCATGCAAGGATTGAGCAACATAGTTACGAAAATATAATATTCTGATTAGGATTAATCTAACAACTAAATCACAACAATAATATGAAGTTCTAGAAACTCTAGGTCTAAACATAATATAGAGAATCAAGAATTTGACTGAATTCTAGGACCTAATGGGTGAAAGGAACCCACTAGTGAAATCCCACATACCTGGTGATGAATTCCATGGAAAAAGCTTTCGATTTCGAGGCTGGAACTGAGGGGAACTTGTTGCGTTCTTGGAGAGGGTTTGGTCAACTGTTTCTTCTCCCTTTTTCCTTGATTTGATCGATTATTGAGAGAATGAATTGGTTAGGGTAAGTTCTGATTAAGTTACTAGTCTCAAATTGATATAAATGACGTAGTTTAGGGGTTAAACGACGTAGTTAAGGTGTCCAACGCAGAAGGAAAAGACCAAACAACCCTTGATTTAAAAGCTGACGGGGCCAACCGACGGACTTGACCAACGGATCGTGGATAGACCTATGGTCCTTCCTGGTCAACCATCGACTGGCTTCAGAGAGGGGTGTTGAGGGTCACGATCCACGGACTTGAACCACGGCCCGTGGTCTAACCTACGATTTGTGGGTCCGGCCGTGGGTCGTGCCTTAACTGAATTTTCTGGGTTTTCTAGGGAGGGGGTTGCAAGTGGCCAACCACGGACCCCACCTACGATCCGTGGATCAACTTACGGTCCGTAGGTGGCACCTGCAACTTCTGGAATTCTATATTTCTGGCCTGTCTAGAATACGGGTGTTACAATTTAACAAAGAAAGGGTGTCTAACCCTAAGCCTCATGGTGATGGTAGTGGGGTCCTATTACCAAGGTGTGATAAGTGTGATAGAGGGCATACGGGGGAATGCCTGGCGTGTTCCAATGTTTGTTCCGGTTGTGGTGAGATGGGCCACAAAATAAGGCATTGTCCTTTAATTGTTAGGAATGAAGGAGATAGTAGGTGTAGGTCTAAACCCTATCCCTCATCTGTTCCTATTGGTTCGGGTTCTAGTGCTCCAAGTCAAGGTAGACCCTATGCTCTCCAAGCTAGAGGTGAACAAAAGTGTCCTCCGGATGTGGCTACCGGTATGTGTTTTATGCTTTATTACATCTCTGTGCTACTTAGTCTTTTGTGACGCCGAAGTATGGCTATGTGGATTGATGTGTTGTTAGAACCTTTTTCTATCTCTACTCTAGTAAATGATTTTGTGATGGCTAAGAGGGTTACAGAAGTATCTCGTTTCCTTATCCCCCTAAGAGTTGCTATTGTTGACTTGATAGATCTTGAATGTGTTAGGCTTTGATGTGATTCGTGGTATGGATTGGTTGCATGCATGTTATGCCTCTATTGATTGTAGAATCGTGTAGTCAGATTTTAGTTCCCAAATGAGCCTATCCTAGAATGGAAGGGGAAAGTCCTATGCCTAGAGGTTAGTGTTCCTTATACGAAGGTTAGAAGGATGATGACTAAAGGTTGCTTTTACCACCTAGTTAGGGGTGAGGCAAATATATTTTTTGGTATTGTCCAACTTCAAGGGGCTAATTTATTCTCTAAGATTGATCTTCGTTTGGGTTATCCCCAATTGAGGGTGAGAGGGGATGACATTCCAAGGACGGCTTTCCGAACTGGGTATGGCCATTATGAATTCCTAGTGATGTCATTTGGTTTAACTAATGCTCCGGCAGCGTTTATGGACTTGATGATAGAGTGTTTAGGCAATACCTAGACATATTTGTGATTTTGTTTATCGGTGATATTTTGATCTGTTCAAGGAGTAAGAATGAGCATGTTGATCATTTCAGGGTTGTGTTGCAAGTTCTTAAGGACCACAAGTTTTTGCAAAGTTTAGCAAGTGTGAATTTTGGTTAAGGTTCGTAGCTTTCCTTGGTCATATTGTGTCTAGTAATGATATTGAGGTAGATCCTAAGAAGAGGGATGCGGTCAAGAGTTGGCCTAGACCTCTATCCCCCTCAGACATTAGAAGCTTTTGGGGTTTAGCCGATTACTATAGAAGGTTTGTTGAGGGATTTTCCTCCATTGCTTCTCCTTTGATGGCTTTGACTCAAAAGAAGGCTAAATTTATATGGTCGGAAGCTTGTTAGAAAAGTTTCCAAGAGTTGAAAGATAGACTTACTTCCACTCCGGTGTTGTCTTTACCGGAAGGTACGGATGGTTTTGTGGAGTATTATGGATGCCTCTAGAGTTGGGTTGGGATGTGTGCTTATGCAAAATGGTAAGGTGATTGACAATGCTTCAAGGCAACTTGAGATCCATGAGAAGAATTATCCTACCCATGACCTTGAGTTAGCAGCGATTGTGTTCGCCTTAAAAATATGGAGACATTATTTAAATGGAGCACAAATAGATGTGTTTACCGATCACAAGAGCTTGCAATAAGTGTTTAGTTAAAACGATTTGAATCTTAGCCAATGGAGGTGGCTATAGTTATTGAGAGATCTTGACATGAGTGTTCTTTATCACCCCGATAGAGGTAGTGGGGTAGCGAATGCTCTTAGTCGATTGTCTATGGGTAGTATGGCTCTTATAAGTGAAGAAAGGAAAGAACCGGTTCGAAATGTTCATATGTTGGCCCGAGTAGGTGTTCGATTAGTAGACTCCACCAAGGGTGGTGTTAGGTTCACAATGGGTCTGAATCTTCTTATGTGATGAGTGTGAAAGCTAATCAAGAGCTTGATCCGATTTTGGTTGACTTGAAAGAAGCGGTACTTAAGAAGTTAGTAGAGGCTTCCTCCCAAGGGGGAGATGGTGTGCTTAGAACGCAAGGTCGTTAGAGTGTTCCTAGTGTTCATGACTTGGGTTTACTTGAAATTCTCACCCACGAAGGGTGTAGTGAGGTTTGAGAAGTAAGGGAAGCTCAGTCCCCGTTTTGTAGGCCCATATGAGACTTTAAGATGTGTTGGTAAGGTTTCTTTTGAACTTGAATTTCCTAATGAATTGGCATCGGTGTATCCGCTTTTCCATGTCTCTATATGCTTGAGAAGTGAGTTGAAGATCCGAGATCCATAGTTTCCCTAGAAGGGTTGGGAGTTTATGAAAGTATTTCATATGAGGAAGTTCTGGTAGAGATTTTAGACCGGCAAATTAAGAAGTTGGGAATTAAAGAGGTTGCTTCCGTAAAAGTGTAGTGGAGGAATCATTTAGTTGAGGGTGCTACTTGGGAGGCCGAGGCCGATATGATGTTCCGTTATCCTCATTTCTTTCCTTTTACTCCTATTCTAGCTTGAGATGATGAGTTCCTTTTTTAGTTTCCTTGTTTTGGGAGTCATGTGTGTTATATGAGTTTTCCATGATTTCCCTATGTTATGCATGTTCATGAGAAGCTTATGTTTAGAAAGAAAATGAGTTTATATGAATGATTTTCCTAATGTTGTTGTGCATTGAGTATGAGTTGCCTATATGCTTCATGAGATGAATTGATGAACATGTTTTATATATTTATATATA
>JAJOOR010033250.1:0-17355 GCA_036250505.1 Solanum acaule | reverse complement strand
GTAAGGGTGAAAAAATGAAATTTTGAAGTCGAAAATATTTTTTAAAAACAAACTTAATTTTTTTTTTTGGGAGTGGGGTGGCTGGGGGCTGGGTAGGAGGGTCGAGGATAAGGGTGAGAAAATGAAATAATATTTTTTAAAAACAAACTTAAATTTTTTTCTTTTTGAAGGGGGTGGGATAGGGGGCTGGGGGGGCGAGGGTAGGAGGTGGGGGTGTAAAAAAATAAAAAATTGAAATTAGAATATCTTGTAAAAACAACTTTTAATATTTTTTTGGGAGGGGTGGTGGTAGGGGGTGGGGGTAGGTGTGAGGGTGGGGTAAAAATATTGAATTTAAAAACAAACTTTAAATTTTTTTTTTTTTGGGGGGTGGTTGGGGGGGGGGGGGCTGGTTTGAGGGTAGGGATCAAATAAATTGATTTTTGCAACAATTTTTTTTTAAAATTGGAAGTTGGAAGAAGGTTTTGGAAAATGTTTTCCTTAAGTTTTGAAGATAAGTCATTTTCCTTAAATTTGAAGAAAATGAGTTGATTTGGAAAACATTTTCCAAAACATTTAACCCAACCAAACATGAGAAAATTGGAAAACATTTTCCGGAAAATGTTTTCCTTCATACCAAACACACCCTATGTCTGGTGCCGGCTAGGAATGAAAGACTAAATGACATTCAAAAACATAAACGAACTAAAAATGAAAGTAAAACACGTAAAAATAATAAAAATAAAAAACGTAAAATGTGACCGACAAAGTCCCCACCCCACCAAATGAAATTCTAAAGAAGAGACAAAATTGAGCAATAAATGTCAAAAAGTGAATGTAGGGCATATGTATTGCCTTGGAGATAGCCTTTTTGAGCAGAAGCGAAGCTAGGTGGGGGTTTGTGGGTTCGGACGAACCCACTAGCTTTTTCGTAAATTTATTTGTATTAAAAAATTGAATAAATATATATGTATATTAACTTGTGAACTCTCTAACAAAATTGATGAACAACTCAGTGGTAAGGAAGAGCGGTGAAAATGCTTTTCACAATAGTGTTGTGGATTCGAAAGAATCCTCAAACTCCTAATCTTGGCTCCGCCTCTGTTTTTGAGTCCACCAATGACAAATATCGAAATAGAGAGAACATCTAACATGATATTCAAATATGTGGGATCTTAATTATCTACATGATATGGTGAAAGATAACAGATATTCGATAAAATATTTAAAACATGTATAAAAGGATCAAAATATAATATTATGTTTAAAATTGAAAGTAAGACACGTAAATTGCGACGAGATAAATTATTACCCTTGAAGAGCCCCTTTGTGAGTCCACCAATGGCCAGTATTGAAAGACAAGACATCAACACCTCTCCAAGCATTTGAATTCTTAGTTATATCATCCAATTTCAGAATTCTCTTGCCTTGCACTGAGTCTATGTCTACTAAATATGGTGTTCTGTAAAATGACACTGACACTCCATAATCCTGTAAAATGATACTGATTCAGATTATATCACATAAATTAAAACGAATGAATTAGATATTACAAAGAGTTGACACATTGACTATGTAAAAAACATTTATATTATCGGTGTATATTAATATACATTGTAATATGTTACTTGTCCTATTTTCAAATTACTAATCCCGTTTATCATGGACAGAGTTATATGTAATATTTTCTCTTATACTATTAAGGGTTGTTTGGTTTGCAGGGTAAAGTTAGTCTGAAATTATAAACTTGAGACTAATTTATCCTGACTTTTAGGTTGGATAAAAAATACATCAAGTTTAAGGTATAAATTTAGTCTGTCATTAGTTACAAATTTAATCTCAAACTTAATCCTGAAATATCTATCTTATCCCATATAAACCAAACGGACCCCTCAGTGTATACTGATTTAAGTGAAACATTCATCGTATAAATAATATTTATATAATCAGATCACTTATAAAATATATTTATACAAGTAATTTATCAACACACATTAATAATTTGCTATATCATAAGTTCAACTACATTTATTAATAGTATATGAAATAATTATTATCTCATCAGTATATATAACTTAAACTCGATAAATATAATAAGAGGGAGACTAACCAAGAATTTGTAAGTAGAGAGAGGGTCACCCGTGATGTATTGTGTTTGAGCTCCTCGTGGGACAGCTGCTGAAATCATACAAATCAATGACTGCCATTGGTTTCTTCCTAATGAATCTCCAACATACATTATTGTCTTCCCTCTCATTCTCAACAAAAAATCTAGACCATTGAACCTAAAAAAAAAATTAAAAAATTAATTATTTTAAAAAAATAAAAAATAATTAAAAGTCAAGTATAAATACATTGGTAATTGGTAATATAGGAGATGTAGTATATAATCGATTGGTTCAACTGAATACAATATTTCGACATCGGTTATAAATATAGATGTGAGTTCAACTTTTTATAATTTCTAAAGTACAATGACTTCAATTATAAGAATCTAATAATTGAACTTACTAGATTTAAATGTTGAAAACTTAAATCAAGAATTAAAGGTTGAACTTATCAAATTTAAATTTTAAATTCGCTTTAGTTAGTAATATGAAAAAAGGTAACTATGCTAGAATATACAATTAAATTACATTTGACATCATTAAAAATTGTGAGTGCATATAACTTAAAATTTAAAGTTACAGAAAATGCATTCAAAGATTGAAACTTTATTAAAGAAAAAACAGAGTTGCAAGTACCTAAAACTTTATTCAAGAACTAAAGCTCAAACAAATCAAATTCATATTCTGAATCCGTTTCTGACTAGTAACATGAAAATAAGCAACATAAACAAGTTAAATTACATTGACATTGTAAAAAGTCATTTTACCATCAACATTATACAACAACAACATACTCAATATAGTCCCATCAAGTGGGATCAGTCAAACTTTATGTCTACCTCAGTGGTGAAAATATTGTTTCCTATAGATCATCAACTCAAGAAAAACAGTCTAAAAAAAAGTACAAGAAACAACATATAGTGACAAAAATTTTTACAGAGTTTTGCAAGGCTACCTTGGAATTTCACAATTTGTTGGTTTCCATCTATATTTGAGGTAATCAGTGTCTGGTCTTCCATACATTTGACAATTAAATTGTGAATCAATAATTGGGCAAGATGAAGATTGATACAATGGATAAGTTTCATCATAAACCCAACTACCCATAAACAAAGAACATGATGTTAAATTTGCCAAAATCATAATTGGCTTTTTATGATTTTGTTGATATTGATGGCTCCTTAGACTTGCAAATGAAAGTACACAAAAAAATTTTAGTAAAAAAAGACATAATAGAAATCTAAAGGAAAATGATTTAGTTGAAGAAGAAGAAAATTTTGGAGAAGAGATGAGATTCATTGGAAGTAATTCAAAAGAACAAAGAGAAGAAAAGAAAAGAGGAAAAGTGAAAGAAAGAATATTACTTACTATTAATGCATGTACCATATTATATAAAGGGGCATGGGCAAGGGAGGGAATGGGAATTTTTGTTACTTAGTGTGCATGTGAAGATAACTTTGATTCTAGTAAAATAATAGAGTCGGATTCAGAATTTTAAATAAAGGTATCATTACATTTATTATTGACAATCAGCAGTGGCGGATGCAAAATTTTTGTCATGAGAATTTATAAGATTAAAGAAACAAATGCGGGAAGAGCCAAAACCATTATAAGAAAGTGTGATTAGTGGGAAATGAACATGTATCGTCTAAGAGAATTTTAATCCTCTGTATTATTGAATCGAGCTTTTGGTTTGTGTTAAGGAAATTGATCTTATATACACAATATTATTTTTCAACCAAAATGGATTGAATCCCTTTCGATTCACTTAGATCCACCCATGACAACAAGAAAAATATATTTTTTCTATTATGTGATTGTGTTTGACTATATACCAAAATTTTAAAAAGCAGAATTTCTTTTGACACAAATTCAAAAAGTACCTTTGTAATAAATAAAAACATGCACTTAACATGTGAAACTTATTAACCTTCACCAATAGATGATCATCAAGAATTTTAGAATTTTTGTAACTAAAATTCTACCTCCGCTTTGAATTACTCTCTCCGTTCACTTTTACTTGTCACTTATTTCTAAAATACATTTTTATTTTTACTTGTCACTTTTGACATATCAGGAAAAAACTAATTTTTTTTCATGTTTTACCCTCAACATTAAAATATTTATTTTCCAAATTATTTTCTAAGACATCATTTAATAAGGGATAGTTTGGTAAAATACTTATTTCATTAATTATTTTCTTAATAGGTATGCTGTCAAATTGAATTGTGACAAGTAAAAATAAACAGAGGGATTACATTATTAATATTACAAAAAATGATTTACATGGTTCACGTGTGTTACTACCCTAGAGGCGGCTCGTGACTACAATTTATTTCACCACAATTATTAAATCTTGAAATTTTGGACCTTTTATTGTCATTATTTTAGCCACTTGGATTTGATTTAACCTCTAAATAATTAATTAACGGACTCTACTTTAATTACTCGTGATTAGTCTTTTTTGTCTCTATTATCTGTATCAATGTGTGGGTTTATGACTATATTAATACTCCTTTTGTCTCAAAATAAGCAGTATTTTTTGGACACATTTCTTAAAATATAATTCTAAGAAAATAAGGAGTATTTTTACTACCTTATCGTTAATTTAATGCTTTAAGGAAAGACAATGTGGTGCTTTATTAATGTAAAATTTTATGTATTAAAATTAGGGTAATTTTGAAAGAATAAAATCAATTCCTTCGTGAAATTCTCAAACATCACTTATTTTAAAACGAACAATTAGTATATTGCCACTTCCAAATTTAAGTATCTTTGTTTCAGTTTAAGTTTTCTAAGCTGACAGAGATACTAGTAGCTCAAAAAAAGAATTATTAATTAAAAAGTAAGATAAATTATTAGCTGAATAGATAGAAATATATTAATGATTTAAAAAAATATATATATTGGTGTATAAAATCAAATCATTTTCCTTTTATTCACTAAAAAAAAGAAGAAGCAGGTAGCTGTCTTGCCAACTGTTTTCTATAGATACACCACAACTTGCAAAAGCCAAGTGTATTTATTTAGTGATTATTTTGATCGGAAATGATCTTTTTATCTTTATGGGGGTAGAAGTTACACTTTTTGTTTATTTCTATTTGTTTAATTTTATCTCTAGCTAGAAGTTCATATCATTTTGTTTTTTTTGTGACTCGAACTCACAATCTTAGAGTTGGTGTCGGAGGATTTTTATCTTTCATGTGATTCCCTTTTGTCCATGTTTTACTTTTAAAATTAACTACTAATTTTACTTTTTATCCTTTCGTAAAAGCTTTCACCCTTCTTTGCTTCTTGATCATGACTCAAATTCACAACCGCAGATTTGGAATTGAAGGATGATTATCATCTGAGCAACTTTCTTATGTTTAATTATTATTTTCTTAAAGGTAATGCAATGTTCATTATGAACAAGTAAAAATAAACGATTGTGGAAAATTGATTGCTACTGCTATATTATAAACTCTTGAACTAATAGTCTAATCAAGCCTTTTGATATGTTAGGATAAACATTATATTAATAAAAGTTATGAAAAATCATCTAATATTGTAAATCTAACTTAATATGATATTATGAGAAAAATTATATTATATATACTATCAGCGTATAAAATTTAAATTTTAATTGATTAAGGTCCCTTGCCAAGAGAGATAGGGATGGGTAGGTAAAAAGCAAAGGACTAAAAAGTTTAAAGTGTGACCACCTCTTGTCTCAACAACTTGCAACTAAGCATGGGGTCTCAAATTTGGACAAAATTTCAATGTTTTGAGGCCCCTCAAGAAAGAAGCAAAAAAAAAGGATTACAAATAAAGGAAAATTTGGATTTCTTCCTTCATTTAATTATGATAAAAAAAATAACTTAAAATTTGTATGTATTAATAAATAAATTTTAAGTTTGTGTTTTAGATATGTGATTGATTTAAGGTTATGATTTTAAGTTAGCGTTTAGATATGTGACTTGTTATCTCAAAATTCTTCAAAAGTATGATTTGAAAATTATAAATCATGATTTCAATTTTTTAAAAATGTATATATAAAAAAAGATTCATTGTTTTAAATTTTGTATAAAAAAGAGACTAATGCTCGATTATCGTGAAGATATTATATATGCATAGTTAGAAGTTCAAACATTTATTTATAAAAAGAATATGAATATATGTGATTTATTAATGCGGTGTCTTAAAAGATTAATTCAAATTATGAATTATGATTTGCTCATTTAGTAAGATTGAATATGAATTTGAAAATTTTGATAGTTTTTACAACTTGTGAAGTTTTCAATTTATGATAAAAGTAATACAATTTAGAAAATTCAATTGCATGTTTAAACAAAACTTCAACTTCATATCATAATTTATATCACATGTTCGAATGGGCCCTAAATGTTGAATTTCCTTTACCCCACCCCCTCTAAAAAATAAAATTAGGATAAAGAAAAAGACCAAAAGGAAACTTGTAAATGATTAATGTTCTTTGCTTTCTTTTTACAAAACATGGAAAACTTCTTTTAAGTATAAGTATTAGTATTGAATAGGGGTGGGGGTTCGGCATTCGATTTGGGTTTATCAAATTTCGGATTCAGTAATTTGGTAATTGGTAGTTAAAACTAGATATCAAATGTCAAATTTTTAAATTTTGATTCGGTAGTTTAGTAAACGGTAAATCAAACTTTCTTTTGGTATGGTATTCGGTAATATGACCTTCATTAAATAAATAATTTGGTATTTAGAAATACCAAATACCAAATGATACTAATGTCTCATACCAAACCTAAACCCGAATACCATAATTTTAAAATTTTACTCCCGAATACCATATTGAATACCGAATATCAAATTACCAAAAATTTCATTCGATTAGATTATTCAATTTTCGATACTTTATACCCGACCCTAGTATTGAATATCTCCATTTCGAAGTTTTGAATGTATATACGAGGTAACATTTGATAAGAAGACAAATAAATATGGATAATATATAATACATAAATTACTTTTTATTGGGTATATGGTTCATTACACTAAAATTGAATATACAAATAACTATATAAAATATGAAAAAATGTCAAAAATACCCTTACCGTTTGTGATCGTCTCATATTTGCTCTTCGTTAGTTTATTGGCTTATAAGTGTTTTAACGTTATCTTTTTATCTCAAATTTGGCTCTTTTCCCTTTTGTTATACATGTATAAAACATTAAGAATGCCAAACATACTCTTGTGAGTCTCCTCAAACCATTTTTTTATACAACAAATCAAATATTCGATAAAAAATAATTTATGCATTATTAATTATTATACTGCGTCATAACTTATTTTCAGTACAAATGATTCATACGATAAATGGACAATGATTTTTCAAATGGTCATTCAATTCTAATTATTATCTCATAAAGTAACTTTTTTTTTATTAAAATAATTTAAAATTTAAATATATAACTTTCTAAACTAATAATCTAACCATATTAGAAATCTGACCCTATTAATGGAGTATATGCAATAATGGACACATTCCTAGTTATTAATGGACCCCTTAACCATTAGTAAATGCTCAATTATTGGAATGTCTTGGACCAAAATGATTTTGAAAGGCATATAACTATTAGAAAACATGAAATAAGCTACGTAATTTATCAGTAATTTCTAGTTAATTTATCGCTAAATAGCTTTTATATCTTGAATTTATTTATAATCCGTCACTAGTCTATAGCAAAAAGAAATATTAGCATAAGATTAACTATGAAATTTTATCCAATGCTAATTTCTTATTTTTCTAATAATATATAGGATATTTATTGTATTACTACACTTATTGTAAAAAATTTAATGGTCGATTATAAGGACAGAAAAATGGTAGACACAAGAAGATTTTTGGTTTTGCAAGAGTGGCATGATGACCCATATCTGTTCTTTTGTAGGCATATTGTAACTCTTTTGTTGCCTTTTGCCCTTTTTAGTTGAGATGTGTGCATGTTACGACTTGTTTCGTCGTAGATAGGATGTTGGCTTTACATAATAATATTAATCTTCGACCCTCTCAACACCACATGGCACATGCAATATGTTGTTTTTGGGAATATAATTTTGAATCTTGACTCTAGTATCATTTGTTACAATATATCAAGAACTTACTATTATATGTCAAAAATTATAGCTGATACTAAAGACCTTATTTCTTAATCACGCTTATCAATAAGCATATTGTTCGATCATGACTTCGACTCAGATCATTTCCAACCAGATCACTTGGATTTTTCCATAGGTAGGATATTGATATTATCTGATATAATGTACTTGTGTTGAGCGAGTGTGATAACTAAGTCGTGCAAACTTTTCAAATATACTAAAAATTAGTGACAAGAAAATACTCCCTCCATTCCGTATTACTTATCAATCATTTTGTTTTTTACACGTTTCTTAAGAAATCATAAATAGGAAGAGTATTTTTACTAATTTATCCTTTAAATCATTTTAATATATTCTACTATAGTTGCCTTATCCAGACTATTAATGAACTTTTTTGACTAAATGTTTTTTAAGGGTAAAATGAAAAAATAAATTAATTTAATCTTAATTTTGTAAATTGACAATAATTTGTGTAATAGAGGGTGTAACAAATTTTGAATTTGTACATATTTGACAATAATTCAATTCAATTTGGCAACAATTAAAATGCCATGTGGTGTAGATATAATTAATATTATTGCTATTTTAAATAGCCCATATAAAATTGGAAAACATACAATACAAGTGTTTGTCATAATTGAAAAATTGGAGTATTAATTAGTGGTCAAAGTCAGCAAAAACTAACATTATCAGCAAATAATTAACAGAAAAATGAATAAATGAGGCTGTCTCACATGACATATATTTGTGATAATTGATCTCTTTGCATGTGAAACAAATTAAACCATCAATTATTCACATGATTTTAGTTTTATAAATGATATCATCTATCAACTTTTAGTTTATTTCATTTAATTTGAAAGTCAAATAATATAATATTTAAATCATAATGTCCAAAAGCAAGTATTCACAAGCTAAGATCTTACTTGTCTTATAATCGGTATACAAAGTATCCAAAAATATTTACGTAGATGACTCCAAGATCTATTAATATTTAAACTAATATTCGAGCTAAACTACTACTCTCTCCAATAATGATAATCAAACAAGTCAAAAAATAATTTATGTATAAAAAATATACCTTGAACTTTACTAGAACGATTATATATATCCCTACATGAATTTTCTTAAAATTAAAAGTCAAACAAATAAATTTAAAACTAATTTTTTCATTTCCGTTAGATGAATATGTGAACCATTTATATAACAATAGGGGTATATATACACTACAAAAAAACTACTAAATTGTGGTGGGTTTATTTATAGGGGTCTTAAGAAACCCCCACTACACATTCAATTTGTGGTGTTTGTGTCAATCCCCACAAAATAATTCCTTTTGTGGCAGCTTAAGTGTGGAGGCTGTAAAGACCCCTGCTATATATACATTCAATTTGTGGTGTTTGTTTCAACCTCCAGCAAATTATTCTTGTTGTGGCGATTTTTTTGTGCAGGTTTTGTACTACAAAAGAATGAAACGATCTCGATAATGTATTTTGAGTATGACGGTGGTTTATAACCACCACAACGAGCTTAAAACGGCGGTTTTTGATGCCGCCAAAATCCCTTCTATTATTAATACTATTATAGTGGTTTCAAAAAATCGCCATAAAATGCTACAAGTTGATAATGACTTTTAAAATTTATATTATGACAGTTTCAAACCGCCATAAAATTCACATTTTATATAATTATAATTGTATAAAACAATATTTTGGTAGT
This sequence comes from Solanum acaule, assembly GCA_036250505.1. Taxonomy (NCBI): domain Eukaryota; kingdom Viridiplantae; phylum Streptophyta; class Magnoliopsida; order Solanales; family Solanaceae; genus Solanum; species Solanum acaule. Next base: position 7,423 of record JAJOOR010033250.1, on the reverse strand, counting down.
TTCAACCTATGCAATACTTGGTCATGCAATACAACTTACTAAAATAATTTCATACACCAAAATAAATCATACACTATAAATTTCTAAACAAAGACCTAAAGCAGGCTACGTAATTTCAATATCTAAAATATATGTATCCCAAAATTACATCTAGATTCAAGTAAGAGTTTTAAACTATTCATCAACAATACAAAAAATAGTTTTGATCCTAGGATCATATACTAACTGCCACTCGCTCTATCTCCATTAGTACCATAATTGGTAAAGGAACGCTTTATAAATCTTGTGTCTGTCAAAGAAATTAAGAAATAAGTCGTATAATGATAAATATTATAAAATAAAATTCATTGAAGGAAGGTTGTCATGTGTGCTCATTGAAATATGCATGTGTACAGAAGAATAACAAAAACATTTACTTCCAATTTCAATTAGTTTCAGCAAAACATTTGTTGCACATTTAAACACCATAACTTCAATTTACAACACAAAATGACGGGATGTTTCATCCCATTGAGCTCTTCATTTTAGCACAATAAAAAACAACATTCATAATGAAAGATTCCAACTAATTGATCTCTTCATTTCAGCACAAACTGACTACATATTTTAATTCCAGTCAAAGACAAAATTGCAAAATAATTGATGAATATATATCTTATACATTAGTATATATTATATAAAATGCATAAGTGAATAGTGATGTATAATTATGTATAAAAACAGTGTATAACTATGTTTAAGTAACACATTCACACTATTTTTGGGAGAATTTTAAACCGAACTGAGAACAATTAGGTTTTCTTTTTACGCTTCCTACAAAATTCAGAAAAAAATTCATGTCTAAAGTCATTTATTTGTATACTCAGTAAAATCCTACGAAGTAGGGAGGGGGAGAGAGAGTAGAATATACGCAAACCGTACTTCTACCTCTGAGGCAGAGAAGCTATTTTCAATAGACCCCTAACTCAAGAAAAAATCATCCAAAGCCGTCCAAAAAAAAGTAAGTAACAGAAGTATAGAAAATAGCATATAGTGACAAAAATAACCTATAGTAACAAGACGATAACTATAATAAAATACATGATAGTCGAAATACAATGAACAACAAATTATAACAGACAAATAAAAAATTACCAGAATAGTACTACCAACACTAGCTAGGCTAAATATTTAAGTATGTTATTATTGAAAAAATAATAAATAAATGATAAATATATATCAGGATTCAGGGAGAGAGGAAGTAAGACAAATATAGAGTATTTAATTGGAATTATTATTGTTATTTTAGGGATCTATTAATGCATGTTCAAGTTTGGAACATATTGGGATGGGTAATTATCTCACTACATAGCTAATTACTAATTTTAGGAAGCCAAATCTCTTTTAATATTTTGTTTTAAGGGAACTTACTTGTAACATTCCGAAAAGTTGTAGACTAAACTAGTGGCTAACCTAAAATGAGTAGGCTAAGTTAGAGCTTGACGTTAGAATTAAAGCCTTAAAGATACCTTAAAATTCATGGTTTAGTGTTAGGAGGTCAAGGCCTAAACCCCAAAGACCAACCTTGAGTCCTTAGGGAAAAGACCCTTAGGTCTGCCAGGCAGTGACCCACAAAAGGGGTTCCATGCCACATGGATCAACCCACGCCCCATAGGGGGTAGCGTGGGTGAAGCCCTTTTGGAATCTGCCTAAGGCAGTAGCCACGGGCAGGACCCACGCCTCGTGGATGGATCCATGCCACGTGGCCTGCCTCCGTAGGTCGAGACCCCAAGAATCTAGTCCTAGAAAGGAATCACGGATGACCAGCACGGGCCATGGTCCCACCCACGGTCCGTGGGTCCTCAGTCGTGGATCACCCCTGAAACTGCCTTTTGGCAATTGAGTCTAGGGGTTCCTTGGTAATTTCCTTATTAATTAATGGTTATGTAGCGTCGTTTTAAGCTTATTTTAAAGGACTATACAAGTATTTTTCCCACTTAAAGTAACCCATCTAAAGTCATATTCATAAATTCTCAAAACCAAATCAAAACCTCTCCAATATTTCTCTCTCTAAAACCTCCATTGAAGAAGAAGGAGAAGTCAAGGTCTAGGACTCAAAAACTCATCTTTTCTACCCAAATTCGTGAGAAATCTTCAATTAAGGTATTGTAGTTTTGATTCATGGTTAACTTTTCATCCATGAAGCCATTAAATTCTGAATTTCAAAGTAGATGAAATCTCCAAAACTTAGGGTTTCTATTCCAAGCCATGAATTCTTTCTCAAAACGTTTTCATTGATTTAGTTAGTATATATTATGAATGAATTGTTGATTATAATAGTTTTAATGAGAAAATCCTCCATGAATCCATGTATTCCCCCTAACCCTAGTTTGTGACTTGTGAATTGGGTGAATTGTAGTAATCATGAAGTTGTGTTTATAGTAGTTTAGTTCATTTAATTATGTCACCATCTATATCTAATGTAGTAATCCTAGATTGATTGGTTGAATGTGATCTATAGCCTTGAAGGGCAAAACATGAGAATTGACTACATGTATGAGACTTGTGTGTTTACAATTAGATTGCTTTGAGAGTAAAATGCTTATATTATGATCTAATTGTGGTGTTGATTGGATGATTATCCTTACTTGCACACTTATCTATGAATATCATACAATGTGAAAGGTTTGTCACATGTGGTGATTCTAGGGGTTGAAGACTAGTCTCCCTTATTGAATCTAGGAGCTTTAGTATGAGTTTGTTGGTTGAGTGTCAAGACATTTTTCCTTAATTATAAAGTTAAGTCAAGACTTAATGTAAACTCAATGGGAGTCATGCTTAGCACCGAGTGGATAGTGATATGAGATGGAAGCCCTCACGTTAGTAGAGGCCGGGTTTCTAGGAACAATCTCTTAGGATGGAAGCCCTTACGTTAGTAGAGGTCGGGTTTCTAGAAGCAATCCTCTTATCCCATAAACTATTTGTCCACATAGGTCTTTAGCTAGTGGATCCACGTAAGCTAAGAGTTTTAGTTCTACCTTAGGCAAGTAGGACAAACCTTTTTCGGTGTGGGGTAGACATCGGATTCCATGATTTGGCTCTCATGGTCTATGTCGGTTAAAACTAATCCCACTACGATAGAATGAACTAGAGTTGGAGTTATGAACTATAATCACTTAATAAGTTTTAATTTCCTTAGTGTGGATAGGAGTATGGGATCTTATTCATACATTGCACAAGGTTGCTTTGATGGTTCTTATGGTTTGTTTCCATTATGATGAGATGATCTATATGTTGAATATGCTTGTATCATATGCTTTTACACTTGTCTCCATGATAGTTCATAAACTTGGTCAAATGCATAGTTTCAACTAAAATGTCTCTTTTTAGCATATTTAATTATTTTTATGCATAGCTACCATACTTAGTGCAATTTTGCACTAATCCATATTTCTTCTACATTTTTCTACAAAGTGTAGGTTCCGACGTTTGAGGTGATTTCTTCTAGTTCAAGCTTGGATAGACTATTCTCCAAAGCTTGTGGTATGTCCTCATGGATCCGAGGAGAAGTGCTATATTGTTGTTTTATTTCTATCATTGTACTAGACATTTTCATATTCTCTATTGTAAGGGCTGTGACCCTATTATTTTGAGACTTCGATTGTAGTAGCTAGATGGCTTAATGAGACTATGTCTAGACTTCCGCTTTACTTCTATGAAACTTTTCTTAGAGACTTGAAATGGTGCTTTATTCTTTATTATTCTATACTTATGTGATGATGATATGCTAAGTGGCTTACTTGGGTCCTTTCGGGATTCCATGTGCCATGTTACATCTAAGGGGTACCCCTGGGTCGTGACATTACACAAATCCCACTAGTTTATGTGCTAATTACTTAGATACATTCTATTTGTGATATTACGTATTCTTACTAGATTTTGGTGCATCCAAATACATCCAAATACATGTATCTGGGATACATGACTCAAATTTAGGTGTAATTTGTTCTAGATACATTGTGTCTAAGTGAATTCTCATGTATCTGAGACATCTAACAAATCTCGCTCGCCTCTCTCCTATCTCACTTACCACTCTCTCATGTATTTCATATACATGTGAATCACTTCATATACATACAGATACATGTATCTAATGTGTATCCAGTGTGATTCGCCTGTATCTGGGATACATATGAATCTCACTCACCTCTATCCCTATTTTTGTATATTTGGTAGCAAAAATACATGTATCTAAGTGTAAGTTACATAGGGAACTCTTAATTAGTGGATAAGTTACGTAATATTTTGAAAATATAGATAATAATAGCATATATGGTAGTGAAATATGTCTAATTAGATAATTTTTTCTTTTCTTTTTATTTCTTCCCCCAAAGCTGCTACAAAACCCTTTTAATCATTTCTTCATTAACCATTTTAAAAATCTATAGACCAAAATGTGTAATAGTGTATATATGTCTTTATACATTGTTATACACTACATGTACACTATGTATATACAATATATATAGGAGTTTTTTTCCTTATAGATACAAAATTGAGACAATATTTACCAGCTTTAGCTAGGATTTTAAGTTTTCAAAAAGTAGCTAGAGTTTTATTTTTTTTAATACAAAATAAATATAAATCCGGTCAAAGCATATGATTTATATATAACTTTTTATTTATACAGAATTCAATCAAAATATACCGCTTACATATAACTTGTATACAACTTTATGTTGTACAGAATCCGATCAAACACATAAAACTTGCATACAATTATGTAATTTGTATGTAATATAATTACGTCTTGCAGGCACTAATATTAATGTGACACATTAATTTTGAATGTGTCTACATGATTATTTTATAAGTTGAAGTGTTTAACTGATACAATAAAAACACATTGAAGAAACTAAAAGTGCATCCGTAAAATTGAAGTATTTAGTTATCAGTTAATGTCAAATTAAAATGTCTATTATGCCAAAATATATCATCTCAAATAAAATGTTTCTATTGCAAAAATAAAAAATAAAAAAATTCCAAAGGTACTACACCTTTTGCACAAGGTTGCTCCTTATCTACAATGGGGACCCCACTTGATGCCTCCACTTGCGGTATATATGTTAGATGCCACCTATTCCCTATCCGTTAGTTTGCACCAAATTAAACTTTTAAAAGTCATAAAATTAGAATTAGTATACATATATTAATTATTATAAAAGTTTATAAACAGAAGTAGTACATTTACTTATTTAAAATATTATCACGATAATATTTTAAGTAAGATTCTTCTGATAGTGTTGAAATTAAGTAAGATTCTTTTGATAGTGTTGGAAATTAAATAAATATTATCGTGATAATATTTTAAGTAAGATAATACTTGAGTTGTGCTGCACATTATTTTTAAAATTATTTGAACAGTTCGAAATATTTCCTCAAAATTAAATAATTATTATCTAATTAATCAAAGGATATAAGTAATTAACAAAAGTAAATAATACTAATCTTTTCTAATTAAATAGAGGATACCAGAATCAATTTGAAATATTTGCCCAAAAATAAATAATTTTTATCTAATTTATTAGAGGATACAAAAATCAGCATAATAAATAAAAGAACATATACATTGGGTGAGAAAAGAAGAGATTGTCATTGTTGAAGAATGATGTCCTTATCATCATGACAAGTGTATGGGTATGTGTTACTATTACTTAAGCTAAAACTTTATTTGTCACATACTTTAATTCTTTTGAAATAAATATTTTGCCAACAAAAAGTAAGAAAATTTTTGTGACACAATGCCATGGTTGAAGAATCTCATCAAAATCTCCAAAACAATTTCAAACCAATCATCATCTTATAACAAATCTATAACCCCATTAGCCTCACCTTTACTTACTCAATTTCTACAATTCACTAAACAATATTCAACTAATCATCATCATCATGATGTTGTTGGTTTGGAAGCAACAAAAAGTGACCAAAAACCAAGAATTGTTGTGTTAGGTTCTGGATGGGCAGGATGTAGGCTAATGAAAGACATTGACACAAATATTTATGATGTTGTGTGTGTGTCACCTAGGAACCATATGGTGTTCACTCCATTATTAGCATCTACTTGTGTTGGTACTCTTGAGTTTAGGTCTGTTGCTGAACCTATTGGAAGGATTCAACCTGCTGTTTCAACACAACCAACTTCTTTTTTCTTTCTTGCTAATTGCAATGCCATTGATTTTGATAATCATATGGTATGCCTACTTTGCTTTTTTTTCTTTTTTTTCATAATCGTGGTGTTCAGACCAGTTTGTGCACACCTATAGTTTCTTAATCGTGTATACCTATTACCTCCCACCAACACACTTACCGAGTAACTCTATCCATATGAGGCCTCATGAATTTTTATCCACTTTATTGACCACTAGGACCGCCCTTTGGTGCAATGACATTGATTTTGATAAACATGTGGTATGCCTAGTTTTCTCCTTTTATTGTTGTTGTTTTTCTTTTTTTTTTATAATCGTGGTGTTCAGACCTGTTTGTGCACACCTAGTTTCTTTATTGTGTACCTATTACCTCCCACCAACACAGTTACCGAGTAACTCTATTCATATGAGGCCTCATGGTTTTTTATCCACTTTATTGGCCACTAGGACACTCCTTTCGTGCAATGACATTGGATTTGATAAACATGTGGTATGCCTAGTTTTCTCCTTTTATTGTTGTTTTTCTTTTTTCATAATCGTGGTGTTCAGGTCAGTTTATGCACACTTAGTTTCTTTACCGCGTACTTAATACCTCTCACTAGCACATTTTACTGAGTAACTCTATCCATATGAGGCCTTATGATTTTTTATCCACTTTGTTGACCACTAGGACACACCCTTTCGTGCAATGACATTGATTTTGATAAACATGTGGTATGCCTAGTTTTCTCATTTTATTGTTTGTTATTGTTTTTCTTTTTTCATAATCGTGGTGTTCAGACCAGTTTGTGCACATCTAGTTTCTTTACCGTGTATCTATTGCCTCCCACCAGCATAGTTATCGAGTAACTCTGTCCATATGAGGCGTCATGATTTTTTATCCACTTTATTGACCACTAGGCTTCGTGGTTTCGTGCAATGACATTGATTTTGATAAACATGTGGTATGCCTAGTTTTCTCATTTTATTGTTTGTTATTGTTTTTCTTTTTTCATAATCGTGGTGTTCAGACCAGTTTGTGCACATCTAGTTTCTGTACCGTGTATCTATTACCTCCCACCAGCATAGTTACCGAGTAACTCTGTCCATATGAGGACTCATGATTTTTTTATCCACTTTATTGACCACTAGGATACGCCATTTCGTGCAATGACATTGATTTTGATAAACATGTGGTATGCCTAGTTTTCTCATTTTATTGTTTGTTATTGTTTTTCTTTTTTCATAATCGTGGTGTT
>JAJOOR010033249.1:0-12039 GCA_036250505.1 Solanum acaule | reverse complement strand
TTCTACTTCTTCATTTTCTTGATAATTACCATAATGTCTTTCATAAACCTCTTCGGGAATTATAGGAGTATCCGAATTAATTTCTATAGGACCGGGACGAGAAAAACTAGTTTCATTCACATGAGTAAATTCATCAGTATTCATTCTAACAAGAGGAAAATTAGATTTAGAAGGACTAGAACCGTTCTTATTTTTTGTAAACATATTTTTTACTCCGTGTACAATACCTTTTTTACCTCCACTTTTTTTAGAAGACTCCATGATATAAAATTATAATTATGAAATATGAAATTTAACAAGAACAAATAAAATATAACAAGAACAACTTACAAATAATAAATACAAAAAATAAATATAAGATTAGAGAGTGGAACGAAGTTACCAAACGCTTGTGTAAAAAACAAATGATTATAATCGAAAATTGAAAAATTGATGTCGAAACTTGAAGTTTGAAGAAGATTCCTACTCCAAAATTCACTAAATGATTGTTGAAATCTTCACAATTACAAATGATTGAAATTTGAAACTTGAATATTGAAAGTATGAAACTTTGAGAAAGATTGAGAATTGAGAGAAATTGACGATCCGGTGCCCAGCCTTAATTATGACTATTTAACCAACTATGAGCAGCTAAGGACAGAAGTCACCAAAGCATTTTTAGTTGCTCGAAGTAGAAAATTGATTGGCTCTAGTTTGTATAGTATAGAAACACTGAAACCAAGTAATGTTTCAATATGCAGAGCAACCTACAACAATATTAAACTACTTGGGCTGCAAATCAATAACCGTGTTTAGTAACATCAAAATACACAACCAAAATTTGATACCATCATATTCACAACCAAAATTCGATACCATCGTATTCACAACCAAAATACACGACTTAAGAACAGTTCGAACCACATGAAAAATCAGTCACCATGTTTAGTAGCTTACAATGACTACTTGGGCTGCAAATCAATCACCGTGTTTAGTAACATCAAAATTCACAACTAAAAGTTGATATCGTCATATTCACAACCAAGATACGCGACGTAAAAATAGTCCTAGCCACATGAAAAATCAGCCACATCATCCCTAAACTCCTTCAGTTCTTGTTGCACCTTATGATGAAGTTTGTGACTTGATGTTCTTTTGTCTAAGCAAAGCACTTTTATGTTGAAGTTGTCTTCCTGTGATAGCACTTTTCCCCTTCCATTTAAGACCTTGGTGCATACCCAATGTCACCGGTGACAATAGCTGAACTTATCAGTTTCTCTTGTGCTCCACTCTTAATTACCCTTCAAATAGATCTTCCTTGTTGTAAAGTAATAAAGAGTCGTTAAATTATTTTTAAGAAGTTTAATCAAGAATATAAGCTTATTAACTCTCGTTTTTACCTCGGCACAAAAACCATCTTTGCTCACAAATACTCCATGACCCACTACTATTGACCTCTTAAATGCATTATTTGCACCTTTTCTATTACCACTGTCACTTTGCACTATTGCTTGAGATGGTTCAGAAGATTGAGATTGTTGCACTGCTTGAGTTGCCACTTCTTTTACTACTGGCAGATGCTTGTGATGTAGCAATACCCTATGCAAAGAATAATTTTGAAAGTGTTAAAGGTATTAATATACTATAAATAAACATTAATAGAAATCAAATGTACCTCTGAAGTGGTTGGAGGTTTGTTTGGACATGTTCTTATATTGTGACCTTTTGACTTACAAGCGGAGCAACTCATGGTTTATCCCCTCTTTGGAAGCTTTCCAGAACTTGGTACCTCTCCAAGTTCCTTCTTTATTTTTTTACCAAACCTTCCTGGCATTTTCTTTTATAAGCAAAATTACTTAAAACACATTAACTAAAACTTGTAAAATCAGTAGCTAAAAAAGCTGAAAATAGCAGCTAATATTGGCTAAAAAAGCTGAAACCAGAGGCTAAAAGTCGTACCTTTTGCATATCACTTATGATAGTCAATCCTTCTCCTTCATCATTAATGTCCAAATCAGATTTCATGATTCTCAAAAACCAAGTCCAAGTTTCTCTTCTTTCAGTTCCAACAACAGCCCATGCTATTGGGAACATCTGATTATCCCATCCTTTGCAATAGCAACAAGTAGCTGGCCTTTAGATATTCCCTTCAAAAAGCAACCATCTAACCCAATGCACTTTCTACAACCCTCAATGAATCCTTTTTTCAAAGCTGAAAAACAAATATAAAAGGAATGAAAGAGTTTTTTTCCATCATCACAATTTGTCACTTTCACCACACAAGTGCTTCCTAAATTTGATTCAAGAAGCATATCTCTATAGTCATAGATTCTACTAAACTCAGCAACATGATCACCCATTATCTTTTTCAACACCATTTTTCTGGCCTTCAAACACACGAACTTACCAGCAAACAATCCCATGTCTGTCCTGACCAAATCTTGTATTTTCCATCCCTTTTATGCAAGATTGAGAAACAATTCTACTTTTATAGTGCTTGGCAAAAAACTTAGAGTTGCACATTTTGTTGGTATTGGTCCTATAACACTTATGTCTGGGATTATAGGTTTTTATAATGAAATCGGAAGATTTGAAATCTTTGCTTGCATAAAGTATCCAAGGATAGCCATTAGCTTTGCATTTTACTCTGACCCTTCTTTGATCATTGTGGATCTTATCCAGTTGACAACCTCTCTCAATTGCATACTTGTTCAAAGCTTCTCTGAATTTTTTCACATTTTCAAATACCATATTAAGTTGCCACACAACTTTTTTTCCATGTTGGATCATATGAGACCCTCTTGTCCTTCTTTCTTGCCCTTAAAATATCAGATCTTTCAACATCTATTCTCCCCTCACTTTCACTTTCAAAACTATCGGCATCAGAACTGTCATAAAAAGGCTCATCACCTACCAGCTTACCAGTTAAATTTTTCTTGGGTTTATCAATGTCTTCAAAATCAGGATCTATGCCAACTTCTCCCAGAAAACACTCAGCAATTTTTTTTTCCTTGGCTCTTTCTTTTTCTTCAAATCCTTCTTAACTATGGTCAGCTCTTCATGAATATCACTCCCATAACCATCCTCGTCACTAGAAAAGTCAACATTCTCATCACTTTCAGCATCACTATACACAATAGTTTCTACTTCATCTTCCTCTGAATCTTCATCTTCACTAGAAAACTTAAATTCATCTTCAGCTTCATTTGTGTTTTTGCTGCCATTTTCTATCAGATTTGATTGCTGGACCCCGACAATTTGATCTCTACCATCAATAAGTGTTATTTCTTTACCTAAAGGTGCATTGAGACCATCACCAGCTTTGTTGGTAGATTCTTTATTAGGTCTATCCACTTCATTGCATGTGTCTCAAAAGACTCATTGGTCACATGTGCTATTTTGATAAAAACTTCCCCTTTATGGCAGATATAAATGTCCATAGTACCCCCAGTGACCAACAAATTGGCTAAGACCAACAAATCCCTATCTTTAACCAATTCTACCAAATTGCCAACTTGAGCAGCTCCAATATATATTTTTTCTATATTGGTAACCCCAAAATCCCTGCAATAGTCATTCACTTCCAGAATAGACAAATGGTCTATATCAACATTGAAGGCATATTCTTTTTTCCCCAATATAAGCAGGTCCTACCTCACTCACAAGTATACCATCGATGTGAAACCTCAAATTTACGTACTTAGTGTCCATTACCATAGAACAATTGAAATATGCAAAGTTTAATAAGCCAACTATTGTTCATGAAATCAGTAGCTAAAAATCGCCACCAGTACGAATATTAAGTTCAGGAGTAAAGAAAGAGTACCTTATGTAGTCAATTTCTTCTCCTTTCAACTCTTTTCAGATGGTATGAATCAAAACCTAAAAAATTATACAAAATCGTTAATATTTTGAGACAAAAATAAGAACCCTAACATTTTTTGACAAATGAGTAACTAACCTTCAAACCATGATGAATTTGTGAATTAATAGTGAAAACCCTAATTTTACTCAAAATTTTCACACACCAAAGAGACTCAGCTGAGAAACAGAGAAAGATGCTTCTACACGTTGAAGGCTAAACTTTAATCTTTTGACATGGTGGAATTTGTTTCCATGTGGCAATCTATGTGGCATTTAAAAAAAAATTGAGAGAGTGCAATACACACACTATCATATTTTACTTGAGGTGTGTTTTTAAACTAAAGTGTAATAGTTTAGGTGTGTTTCTCACACTTTTGATAGTTCGAGTATGAAACTCAAAAAATGTATAGTTTAGGTGTGTTTTAACCACTTATCTCTTTAAAATTTGAGGTACTAATATATTAATGGACTTCAAAGTTAACCTCAGAAAATAAATGGACATAAACAATTTTCCATTTGATTTTAAAAAATATATTATTTAAAAAAAAAAAGGAATTCAATGTGATTTGCCTTTGACACTAAGAGGCTAACAATTATGTTTTTATATTTTTCATTTTATATTTATGGTATTAGTTTATTTTGGTACGTTAAAAAGGGACAATATAACTCATAAATGTATTACCTAACTAAGACTAAGTAATGATATTGAACTTGGTATACTAAATTATCAGATCAAAATAGTAAAACTTGAAATTTTGAATCTATTATTTCAGTACTTATAAAATTGTGGTATTTGGTATAATATATGGTATAAAAAAGTTGATAGTCTAGGGGTATTAAATAATTCTGGGGGTAAAAAATATTGTATTAAATAGTCTAGGGAGGTAATAGGTCCTCATGAAAGTTTAGTATCGCAACAGCAAATCTGACCAAAGTTGGGGTAATTTTCAGACCCATATCCCTAATAAAAACATCACTCTATCATGAATGTAAATAAAATTACTTTCAAATAGCTAAATAAAATATGATAATTTTGAGAAACATGACAAAACCATGAAGACCAATCATCAGTGAAAAAATAAAATTTGGCTACGTATTTTTAAAATAAATATTACGTAATATATAATCATCTTCACAGTGTTACAAAATAGTAAAGATGCGATACTACAACTTGTTATTTAAGTTACTCTAAATCTTCTTATCTCTATAGATTAAAATTTTTTATCAAGTTTCATTTATTTATTCAATAATTATGAGGGTCTACAATGTTAACAAAAGATTTTAATACATAATTTGTGCAAGATCTGTTAGGCGAGCCCCAAACGTTGGGCGTTGGGCGTTGGGCGTGCTTAGGTCATACAGTCGGGCGCTTGGGGAGTAAGTCTTATAGAACTAAGCCCCACACTTGAGTCTCGAGACGTTTTGCTAGAGCCCCACCCCGAGGTGAGTCCCAACAGAGTCTTTTAAAACACTGTTGACACCCAATTTTGACCCTCCCCGATAAGTATTAATTCACAAGCTTCTTAACTGCCAAAACGATTTAAAATAATTAGTTTTATAAAATTCAAATACTTTTCAAAGTCATTTTAAGTGATCTTAGTCTACTTTCATAATTTATAAATAGTAAATATATTTCATATAATTTTATAGATATAATTGGTATATTTCATAAATATTTGAAAATCATCTCAAAAAGATTTTATTTAAATATTCTATTAAAATTAGTTTAGTTTAAATTATGGTTAATTTTTAAAAATTAATTGGTTTATAATTGAATTAATTATTTTATTTTGTTAAGATTGAGAAGCTCCTAAATTAATTATATTAATTCATCTTATTTAGATTTTAGCTGAATTTGTAAATGAAATTCAATTTGGTTAAGTTTGTAATCTCAATTGGCCAATTTCAATCAAATTTGACTAACTTAGTTTTTCACTTAGCTATTTCAAAACCAACTTTGAGCCCTTTTCTTTAATTTTCAGTAGCCCCAGTCTAATTCCCAGCCCACCACCTTTCCAATTCCAGCAATTCCCAGTAACAAGACCCAAAATCCAGCCCACCTTTTCTCGACCCAACCCAACCCTTGTTCCCTTTCAAAAGAGACCCAATTCCAGTTCAACGTTACCAACCCATTCCAAACACCAACATCAGTAGCGCGTCAATAGCGAGTACACAAAAAAACAGAGCAAATTCACGACGTGAACAACAGCTCAAAACAACGATCCAAACATCAACCAAATGACGCCTCCTACATTCACAATTTTTCATCGCGATACACGGTCCAATGCACAGAAAAGCAGCAACGGAGGGTAGTGTTGCGTCTCCTTTGTCCTCTTCCTCCAACGTCCTTTTCAGTCGCAGCAGAAAAGAGCAGCAAAAGCAAACGCGGGATCATCCTTGCATCTTAGGATTGAGCTGCGTGGCACAGCGAGGACGATCGAATCGATCCGGAGCATCCATCTTTCCTTTCCTCTTTCAGAATGGACCGAAAACTTTAGAAAAAATGTGTCTTCCCTAAAATGGTGAAAGAGTTTTGAAGTTTGAATTTGGGTGGGACTCATTCCTACCCATTTTTCACCCGTTACCCCTAAAAAAATGAACCCTAATTCTCGTCTATATAAGCTTACTCTTCTTCAGTGAAAAGTGTGGGAGAAAATTTGTTGGTAGAAAGAAGTGAGGAAATACAAAAAGAAACTGAAATTCATCAAGCATAGGCAAGAAAAATCAAAGCAAAAGTTCGAACAATAGCGTTTATCTCACCGAGTTTCTGAATCTTTTGTTTGGAATTCAAGTTTCCGACAAGATTCCATTCGTAGTAAAGTCGCTACTCCCTGCTCGTTTTGTCTCGATTATGTTGCTCCAAGAAAGGTAATCTTGCGTCCTCTTGTATTCCATTTCAATATGGTGTGTTGTATACTCAATACTTTGTTATAAGTTATGTTATTTAGTGTATTTGGTTCATCGTTTTAGCATTCCTGTGAATCCCGAGTCAGCTAGCATGAGTCAAATTTTAATAAAGTTTCTCTTGGTATTAGTTGGTAGTTGTTAGATTTGTTGGCTCAATATCATGATCTGTGAGACTGGTTGGTTTCTATTTTGTTTCTTTTGCTCGAAATAGTTTCGTATTCATTTGGTTTCAAGTGTCAAGCATATAGACTGTTTAGATAGACTTCTTCACCATTTTGGGTGTTACAACTTGTAGTATCATCTTAACATGTCATTTTTACCTATTTAAACTAAATGTTCAATGTGTTTTCATGTTACTGTACCAATTAAGGGCTTTTGAATCTCATGGTGATTTCATTTTTCATTTAGGATAATCAGTCTAACTCTTTATCTTGTTTCTAATAGAATTGCAATTATTTTGGATTGATCCCTATATTATCATTGTTGAAATTCTCTAAGAGTCATGTTTTTCCCTTTTGTTTAAAACTATTTTTTCTCTTCTCTGTGAAGTCTTAATTTTGCGTTTAGATTTTGTTTGGTTCACCTAAGTTGAATATGTTGCCTTTATTTTTTAATATATCTTTGGTTAAATTTTTGTCTTTGTGTTGCCGGCACCTGTAATTTTGCTTTGCTCTCATGTATAGTAGCCATTAAAATTTGTTTACTTGAGAATAGAATATTAGATTTTTGCATAAGTTATTTTAATATTAGTCCAAATAGATGTTGAATGTGTCTTACACGTGATTCAAAAATGTGCATTCTTCCTTATGTTTTCTTTTTCTAGTGAGCTTCTTTCCAAGTCAATAAGTTTGTTGTCATTACAGGTGTTTGACTCTTGATTCTTCATATTGTGATATAAAAATGTATTTCTTTTAGATTTATCTACTTGATGCTCACTGTTAAACATTTTGACATCATGATTAATTATTATAAATGTGCTTTGACTATTAAGCGTCTGTTTAGCTATTGACGGGCAATTGAGCTTGTCATTATTCCACATGCTTAGTTATTTTAGTAGAGTCTCATTATGATTCGTTATTAATCCTTATATCTTTTTTCTCGCACGAACTTTTGATCTAAGTCCAATTTGGGAATCCCTCTTTCCTCGCATTATTCCGTTAGATCAAATCCAACAATTTCCTTTGAGTTGGCCCACCTCAAAGGAGCAACGAAGATGAAACAGGGGTACAACTCAAATACACAGGGAAAAAGGTCAAAATTTGGCTTGTATACAATAGTATACATCAAAATGCATACACATATTTCTGAAGGCAAATAAGCCCAGAGACCTTGAATATTTTTCAACAGGTTCAGGCAGTAAAAGAAATGGGACAAGGCCCAATGAAATAAGCACCAACAACTATTTTGATGAAAGTGCGCCAAAAACCCATCATTTTGGGCTCGACTTTAGCATTAGGACAGGTTCAGCAGATTTGGAGTTTGGGGGCTTAAGTCCATTACTTGGATCAAAATTTTAGAGTTAGAACAGGTGGGCCAAAAGCCCAACATTAATTGAATTTGGTCAAGGAAGCCCAAGTCCAAAGATTTCTCTTCATTTAACTACTTATTTGTTTATTTGGATTTGACTATCAATTTATCTTGATCTTAGTTTAACTAAATTAATTTCCCAAAGATAACCATTTCTTTTTCATATTCAAATAAAAAATATTTATTTTATTTTATTATTTGTCTTGCAACTTGAATTATTCCCTTTAGAATATTTCCCTTTAATTGTTCCCTTTAAAAAAATAAAAATAAGTAAATAATAATAAAAAAAGAAATGAGTTCTTTTTTAATTGATAAAAATTTTAAAAGTTAGTTGGAAAGTCATTTTAGTCAAATCGCCGGTCAACCGCAAGTTAGCGGACATTTCGAGGGCCTAACATCTTCTCGAAATGTACATTGAACTCAAACTCTTTCCGTTTTCAACTGATTTTATCTGTTTAAGTCTTTTGAAAACCTTAAGTTTTTTTCTTGATCTTTACTAAAAAAATTAATTGGCGACTCTGTTTCTTTTGGAAATTCGATTTCTCTTAAATCAGAAGTTTAATCGATTTTTCCAAAACTTAGTCAAGTTTCTTTTATTTAAATTTTTGAGTAAAACAGAAATGGCGACTCCGCTGGTGACTTAATTAAGTTCTAACCATAAGATTTGACTTATTTGACTAATTGTTATTAATTACTAAATTGTTTATATGCACTTAATGTGTTTAAATTGATATAGCTGACATTGCATTCATGGCATTTCCTGTTGTATGTATAGTATATTAAGGATGGTTTCTGCATAATCGCAGTCGAACTTTTTATACTCAACCATTTTTCAGAAGGATCGACAATTTATTGGTACGTCATGCGTCCAATGGTTGTCGTGAATTCTAGCCTAAGTTGTCCACTTGGGTTCTCGGACTTTCAAAAGTCACTCTTAATCAACTAGCGTAGAGCGAAACCAAATCCCTAATTTAGCACATCTTGAACTAAGTTGACCCAACATCCAAGGCGTGTTGGGCCTATTAGAAGCCCACCTTGTGTCTATTTGACCTATTTTGGTCAATAAAAGACAATCATGATTATGTGTTTAATTAAAGGATGTATATTTCATTTTTAAATAAATCAATTATCAAGTGGGGGTGGGGTGGGAGTTAACTTACCTTTGTCTGTTTTTTTGTAGGATGAATCTGACATGCGAGCCGTTGAGGACCCGAATGGTGACCACACATCATCCTTACCTCCAAGTTTGGTGGAAGTTTATGAACACGGAAGACAAGAAGAAAGTTCAAAGACACATAGGCCATCTCCCGTCATTAATGGAAATGATAGTTTATCCCGACTTGATTGGAACAATGGTGAAATTTTGGGACAGCGACAACATGGTATTTCGGTTTGGGGAAGTAGAGTTGACTCCGACTATCGATGAAGTTCTTGCAATTTATGAGAGTGTTGGCATGTACAACAAGAGGAAACACCAACCCGATATTGATCTTCTCTTTCCGAAGGTATGGGATTTTGACGAAATTAAAAAAAAACTTTCACTTATCAAAGTTGAATGGATGGACAGCTTCCCCGGTCATATATTTCACTTTGGAAGTTGTATTATCGATTTGGACGCGCAAGAGCTTACGAGAAGTTCAAAGAGGAGTTTGAGATGGCCGTCTCCTGTCCCCCTTCCAGTGGGGAACTCGCTCCCCGATCGTCATTCTGTTGCGTCTGGCCCATCCTCTAGGTACCTTTGGAAGGCAGGGAGTGTGACAATGTACACGCTTCCCTCCCAGCACCTAGCTGTGCTGTCAGTGAAAAGGTCTCGGAAGAAAAATGGAAGGAAACACGCCCCCTCGCTTTTGCGATATGCTTACTTAGGACAATGGTGTTTCCCCAAGAACGAAACTACACCATCCATCCAAGTGTAGTAATGGTCACTCATGCTATTTTTAATGGAATAGGCTACGGGTCTGCAAGAAAATACTACAATTTGGCTCCTATGATCCTTGCTGACATTTACAGGGCATTGGATAGATGTAAAAGCGGCACACGTTTCTTTCAAGGGTGCAACCTAATACTTCAATGGTGGATGATAAGACACTTGATCAAAGATCATAATCCAAAGGAATCAGATCCCTTGGAAAGACCGAACGACTCGAAGTCACGATTGGTGGGTGCAACGTAATCATTTCAACAGGATTAAAGGCCAAGAATTTTGGTACCCGAGACTTCAGGGTTTGAGAGAGGAAAATGTGCAGTGGTCGATCCATTGTTTGGTAGTAATAAAACAAATGGTGATCCGAAGTGGAAAGGCCCCCTACTTGATATTTGCTGGGTTGAGAGGAACTCGGCCATATATTCATTCTCAAGTACTTAGACAACTAGGAGGGAAACAAGAGTTTCCTCAAATCGAAGACATGATAAGATTTGTGACGGATCATGAAAATGGCAAAATTGCTTTTACTAAAAAGATGCTTCAATTATGGAAAACTCGAAGGGTATTGGATGAGTCGGTGCCAAACAGATTTCGTTTTGAATGTTCTAAGGATTATAAGGAATGGTTAAAGAAGAGACTCGTTGGAACTATCGAACCCGATCCAAACGTTCCCCATATTATTGCAGATGTTGGAGCCAAACATCAAATTCGACTTCATCGACTCCAAGAGAAGTTTGATAGGAATGAGTTAGAGCATCAACGTCGGCATTCAAAAGACGCTGAAGTCATAGCTCAGTTAAAGCAAGAGCTAGAAAGAGCCAGGCAATGCATGTCAGAATTGGATGATAGCATGGAACAGCAGATTCAGTCGATCAAGAGGTTCAAGTACCAAGAAGGGGCTCAGTTGGCAAGAGATCACTTATGGGCGAACATATATGCTATGTGGGAAGAGGTCAGCATCGCCAAGAGGACTAGACTTGGTAAAGGATCAGGATGAGCTTGAAGTTTGTTACCATCACCTGCATGGGATTGCTATATTTATACTTTGCTTTGTAATTTACTTTGCGAACTCATTTCCCTAATTTTATGTTTGTCAAGCATTTTTTAATGTTATTAATGAAATATTTTGGGGATAATGAATTGGCTTAAAAAGACATATACATCCTTCAATTCGCTAAGCCTACCCTTAGCACAAAAGGGTCACATGTATGTCTAGGACGCGATATTTGTCTGTTTACTTGTGTGCTTTAACTGTTTATGTGGTACGTTGCTTTGAATGAGGACATTTTTAGCCCACTCCTTGTCAAAAAATTTCTGAAAAAATCTCTACAATACCAAATACGGAAGCGCTTAAAAGCCCATTTATTCATACATTGAATTTCTAGATAGCCAGATAGCAACGGTCTTCTTCTAGCTCCTCGCAGATTCTCTGTATTCTCTTCCGAACAGCGGATTTCCTCTTTCTATTAAGAAATTCTAAAGAAAAAGTCCCTCGGACGAGGAAAGAAGGGGCTTTTGATCGAGATGGGTAGAAGAAGCACTGCAAAAACTGTGGGAATTAGGAACTAACTTCGTTCTATTGCCTAGTATCTGAGCCAACATTAAGGAATAGGCGGGATGCTTAAGAAAAAAAAAGTGTGTTTTCAGGTAGCTATGGAATTGCTGCTAGTAGACTGAAAGGCTATTCCCTCCCTAACCCTAAGGTAACCGCTACGCAACTCATTTCCTGGGCAAGCGGAGGAATCGTGAATTGTTTTTCATAAATAGTAAGATTTCATTTTATTTGTCTGGGGGGGGGGGGGGGGGGGGGGGGGGGGGGGGGGGGGGGGGGGGGGGGG
>JAJOOR010033247.1:0-12491 GCA_036250505.1 Solanum acaule | reverse complement strand
GGCTCATAGTGGTGGTTGTCGGTTAAAGAACCTCCCACAAAAGTTATATTACTTTTATATAAGCAAAGTTGAGTTTGTTATTGTTTTATCATTAATGAGCTAAGTTGTTTATATTGTTTTACAAGCTTTATATATTGCATGTGTCTTATTGCTTTATATATTGAGTTCAGTTATTCATGAGTCGTACATAACTAAGGTAAGTGTTCGCCTGTACTCCTCTCAAGCTTAAGTTGTGATTCAGCTTTCCAGCTCGCATACTCGTACATTCCATATACTGACGCCAGTTGGCCTGCATCTTATTATGATGCAGACGCAGGTACCCAGGACCAACATCCAGCACGTCGTTGATCCAGTTGAGCACTCCAGAGTCAGTGGTGAGCCTTCTTGCTTTCCGGAGGACTCGACTGATTTGTTCTCTTAGTTTTGTTTTATTAGGATGTTGCGGGGTCTGTCCCAACATCCATCTCAGTATTTTAGAGGCTTCATAGACAGTCAGTCAGTTAGTTTTGAGTCTCTCCTGTATGTATTTATATAACTATTCTTTTTTGAGACTCGAGTTGCCTTTTTGGCCAGTTTTTATCAGTTGGTTGTTTATAACCTTTCTTTGCATTGAGTTGTGTTGTTGAGTAAGTTTCCGCTGAGTTAAGAAAGCCAGGCCAAGGGTTCTCTTGGGGCCAGCAATGGTCTTCGAGTGCTGGTCCCGCCCAGGGTGTAGGCTCGGGGCGTGACAAAGACTCTTGAAAACCTTAGAACTTAGCTTTGACTTGCTTCTTAACTTCTAGACTTGACTCTTAACTTCTCTTAACTTTGATCCTAATTGCGCTTGACTTGACTCTTAACTGGTCCTTGAATTGAATTATGGATTCAAGGATTATGATTTGTGATAGGAAAGATCTCATGATGTTTAGGAATGATTTCGAATAGCTAAACTTGAGAAAAGTTACGAAATCACCGTCTTGGAACAAGTCTGCGACGCGGAGGTTTTTTAAATAATTACTCTCGAAATTAAATTTTGAGACAGAGGAGTCCGCGTCCTCTCCGCGACGCGGAGCAAATTTTTGTTCACTGGGGAACAAGTCCGCGTCGCGGACTTGTTTCATGAACCTTACTCGACTTTTTCCTTCTTCTTTTTCAGCCTCAAACCACCTAAATTCGATCATCTCTCAAATTCATTTTAAATCCCGATGCCCAGCATGTATACTCAAGAAACTAACTCAAAGCAACCCTAAACTCAATGTAAGGATCTCATAAACTTCTCAATTCATCCTAATTCACTAACAACATTTGAATTCAAGAATATTTGTCAAGAACATCAATTTTCCAACTCTTCTAGGACGAATCTCACTGAATTAAACATGCTTGGCGCGTGGGTGAATGAACCCAACGCTATGAGAGACTCACATACCTTGTAGGATCAATTCCTTGGCGAATCCACAACCAGAATCGATCGTTCTTGGCGAATCTTGCTTTTCCTCTTCTCCTTTCTCTTGCGTTCTTTCTCCAAATGCCCTAACTCTATTTCTCAAAAGCGTAAATTGAACTAACTCAGTTTTGACCCCACTTAATTTACTAAAACGGATTTAATTAATCGGGTAAGGAAAAGACCAAACTACCCTTCAAAAATCCGGATTGGACGTTTCCTAATTCGAACAGCCCCACTTCCAAATGGCATAACTCACTCATACAAACTTGGAATCGCGCAAACTTAGCGGTGTTGGAAAGATCATTCCAACCATATCTGGAACTACACCTAACGCATCCTGAGCTGGGAGTTATGGTCGTTTAAAGTTGACCAAAAACTCACTTTAACTTAAAATTTTCCAGATTTCCTTATACTTTCCAAAAATAACTATTTCCAGATTTTAAACTTCCTTCTAATTCTTCCTAGTTGCGAGATGTTACAAATATTTTAAAATTTATTTATTTATTTTATTTATTACTTTTATCATTTCAAGAAAAATAATTATTTTTTTCATTTTATACTAAGCATTAATTGAGCTGAGAAAGAAAGGCATAAAATGCATTCAACGAATGCGATTTATGTGTAATATTGTCCAATATTTTTAAAATTTATTTATTTATTTTATCATATCGAGAAAAGATAATTATTTTTTCCATTTTATACGCAACATTAATTTAGCTGAGAAAGAAAGGCATAAAACGCATTCAATGAATGCGATTTAAGTGTAAGTTTCAATTTCTTCTCATTTATTGTTGAAATTACGTTATTACCCCTTTCGTTTAATTTTATTTGTCCAATATTTTTAAAAATCTATGGACTATAACACACGTAAATCAGTAAATTTGATCTTTCCCGCATTGAGGTTGTTTGGAACTTTAAAATAAGTTTGTTTGAACCTCGAGACCAACTCACACCATTAATAAGGTCATAATGGACTCCCAAAAAAAATTTAATCCAAAAATGAGTCGGGATCACGTATCCAAAAATCTATGGACTATAGCACATGTAAATAAGTAAATTCGGTCTTTCCCGCATTGGGGCTATTTTGAACTCTAAAATGCATTTGTTTGCGCCTCGAGATCAACTCACGTCATTAATAAGGTCGTAACGGAATCCCATAAAACAAATCGGCCAAAAACAAGTCGGGATCACGTATCACCAAAAATACATGGACTATAGCACACGTAAATCGGTAAATTCAATCTTTTCCGCATTGGGGCTATTTTGAACTTGAAAATGCATTTGTTTGAGCCTCAAGACCACCTCACGACATTAATAAGGTCGTGACGGACTCCCAAACAAACATTCGGCCAAAAACAAGTCGGGATCACGTATCACCAAAAACCCATGGACTATAGCACACATATATCGATAAATTCGGCCTTTCCCACATTGGAGCTATTTTGAACTTGAAAATGTATTTGTTTGCACCTCGAGACCACCTCATGCCATTAATAAGGTCGTGACGAACTCCCAAAATTTTTGGAGCTTTGTTGGAATCTCAATAGAGTTTCTAAGGGAAATCTTCACAATTTGTGTGAGTTAAATTAAGCATGGGTTTTAGGGTTTCAGCTACAATTGTTTTATTTTTGGGCATGTTGGTGGCTATTGCAACAGCACAATATTGGCTCCTATGATGACTCTAATATTGGCTCCACCAATTCATCTCCAGCACTTATGTTAGCACTTGTTGCATTCATCATTTCTTTCTTTGTTATAATCAAATAAAGGATTTGATGAGTCTATCAAATTCAACTTATTATAAAGTGGTTTGATTAATTTCCTCTCATTTTAATCTTTTGTGTTGTAATACTTAAGGTGTGTAATATAATATATCCTTGTATATGTTTTTTTTTCTCCCCTCAGATTTCTCTCTATGATTGCTTTGGGTTTTAAGGGGTGTACTTTCACCAGCCAACTTTATTTTATTTATAACTTTACTCATGATTAGTTTAATAATTACCTTGTTTTTAACAAACTTTAATGAAAAATAAATTGTAATAACAAATAAAATATGATGAAATAGAGATTTTATCAATGAATATTTGTGAGTATGATTGTGTTCCTCCATAAGTCGTTAGTAGAGTGTTTTTCGACCTTCTTGCAATGTATTTGATCACTAGAAACGTCAAACGTTGACTTTGACAAAGATTGTATTTGATGCCTTAATCTTTTTATGAATATTCAATGAGTTTATGGGATTTCGAGATGTTTTTTCAAAAGAATATATATCACCTTTTATATAGGTGTGAATTAGAATTTAGGATAGAGTACTCGCCAGCAAAAACTATTACAAAAACTAAGCTCGTCTTATAAAGTTACAAAAAAATTTAATGTCTACCTACCTCGTTACGCTTTTCGTACTAGGCAGTGAATTGATGGTGTTTTTTCCATCAGACAATCAAAAAGAGGTGTCATCTTAAAAAAACGCAGTCTAAACATATGTATGGTCGTTTGGTAGCTAGTTATAGTTATGCAAGTATTAGTAATACATAAATTAATTATGAAGAAATTCGTAATACATAAATTAGTTACATATTAGGAAAACAGAAAATAAAAACCATCACAGATACATAATGCAAAGCAAACATTGCACACTTTCCTTTTTAATCTCAATTCAGCATAAGAAATTACAGCTATCAGAGATGAAAAATATAGGCACAACAAATAATGCTGGCGTTTGAGCTTGTGATTCCTTATAAACTCTCCCGAGAATTCATCGAACGTCTCGGACCAGTACTAGACGACGAAGCAGTTCTAACGATTACACGTCTCAATTGCAAGCATTTTCTTCTTCTATTACTGATACAAATTGGTGACTTTGTTTATCATTTTACTTGTATATACAGTATAATTTTCCAACTTAGGGTGTCCAATTGGAAACCCTGACCTAAGTGTAGCCACGCCATGCTTTTTAATGTCCTTGCAACGGGGAACTAGGCAACTGATATCTTGACATGTCTGTGAATGCCAATACAGTAAGTACCAAATTTTGCGACAAAGTGCGCATCCCCCTGCAACTCTAACACTGCACCGGCTTACATGTTGAAAAAGTTCCCTAATTTTGATGCATCCTGAGAACGAGCAGGGATTACTTAGGGTTGCACAGCATTGTGATGCATGCACCAGTACA
Organism: Solanum acaule; assembly: GCA_036250505.1. Taxonomy (NCBI): domain Eukaryota; kingdom Viridiplantae; phylum Streptophyta; class Magnoliopsida; order Solanales; family Solanaceae; genus Solanum; species Solanum acaule. The sequence goes on along the minus strand of JAJOOR010033247.1, from coordinate 7,896 downwards.
CCCATTAATTTGACCTTCAATGGTCCCTGACCCTCGAATTGCTCCTTTTCGAAGCCAGAGTCAGTTTTGGACGGGTGAATGTTGTTGTAGAGATGATACAATATCATCATTGAGGAATGCTTGGCACGATGGAGTGAATCAAATTGATAGTGATTTTTCTCGCAGAAGCTTAAAAAAGAATGCCTATTCTCGAAAATATCATTTTCAATAGTGGCATCCTGGTCCTCAGTGCTAGCAGGTATATCGTCTTCGTCCACCACAACCTCAGAAAGTAAATGCTCTTCTCCATTACTAGAAGTGTGTGTTTTCTGCAACGCGAGACACTTCGTACAAATATGAAAGTTTTTGCATTGCTTACAAGACCATCGACCTTCTGATAATATTGCTTGTTGGCAATTTGTGCACACAACATGTAAGTTTACAATGATGAATTCTTCTTTCACGGGTAAGATTGTTTGCCCTAACTTTTGCATCACTAGAGTATCTTTAGTTGCATCTGCATAAACATTGTCGTGTCCAATTGCTTTTAACGTACTCTTTGTCATTAGCTTTTTAACTTTATCACCTCTGTTCTCTTTCTCAATATTCCTTATTATATCTTCTGCAGCACCTGACCAATAGTCTCCGTCAAAATATGGCAAATGAGTAGCACTATTCCTTGAACTCGGCGCAAAAAAGTGATCATATAAATTAGTATAGTTTACTACGATATCCTCTTCAGATGCTTTCCTTAACATTGACTTATACCACAACCGGAGCTTCTCTGGTTTCGGTGTTTTCTGAGATTTAGGATGACAATACAAGATGTAGTCTTCACCTTTTATAGAGGGGCAAGCCCATAAATAGCAGGTTGTAAAACCTCGTTTCTTGCAGTAATCCATGTATCCAATCAGTATTTCATGGTATACAAAAGTTCGTAGAGCTTCCCCTTTTACAGTTTGTATATCAGGTTTAAAGTAGTTGATAGAATCGAGATATGATATATAGACGCAACGTCTATTCGGAGGGGCACATTCTGATCCAAACTCTTGGACATACATTCCGAAGGCAAACATCTACTCCTCCAATTTTCTGGAATAATAGAATCACCTTTGATTTGTACTGGAACTCCGGAGGATAGCCTTCATTGTGGAAAATTTCCAAAAATTGATTATTTACTCTCAAATTTCTGTTAACAGACAATACGACTCTGACAATTAGATCTGCTGCACCAGGTACCTCGTTAGCATCATGTCCTGACAATTTTTCTCTCTCGTTTCTTTCTAGCTCGAGGTGCCTGAACAGTCTCTGCTCAATGTGATCACTAAGCATAGTTCTCAGAAGATCTTGAGCTCCGATAGAAACTGGTAAAGACACATGCTCTACTGCTTCGATCTCCTTTAAACGACAAAATGGACATATGTACTTTGCTTGTCCTTCTAAATCTTTTTTAGCATTATAGAGAGCACATATTTGATGTTGCCAGGATTCACACTTATCACATTGTACCCACGGTTCTTCATTTCGATCATTATTTTTAGCCTTTTGAAACTTATTTTAGCTAATTGATAGTCCTTGGGATGAGACATTATCATCGACACAACACTTCCTGAAACATTTCGTACAAAAGCAGTGCCGTCCATCAGCTTCATCAACAGCCCAATAATAAATCAAGTTGCGCTTTATACACTTACAACATGATGAACAATATATAGGTGTTGGGACAAAAACAAGCTTATGGATGCCACATAGTTGACAGATATTTACATTCTCAGAGACAGAACGTTCTGTCATATTTCCAGTTGATCCCTGATTATATTGACTGAGATTATGTATATGATCCTTCAATTGCTCAATAGTGAAATAGTCCGTCAATGAAATACCCAGCCTCTTTGGTTCAGTTAAATCGTTTCTTGCAGATGAAGTGATCTCGTTACTTATCTCTGTTTTATTCTTCTTGCTGCAAACAGGGAGATTTTCCAACCTCTTCCGCTTTGATGGAGGCAAATCAGCTTCATTGATATAAGATCTAAAGCCATTACGTTCCTTATCATGGAGAATCGGTGCCAATTTCCTTTTACACATAAAACTCTTGATTATATTTCCAATCATTCCGTTTCACAGGAACTAATACTAAGTTGAAGGAAAATATTTTATTTATAGTTGACGCTTAATTCAACTTTTCTCTATTTCTATATGGAACTTTCTTTTTCTTATAATTTCGTATGTTGAAAATAACTAGTAACCTTACTATTTATAAAAGAAAGTAAGAAACCAAATTAAACTAGGATCAGAAAATTTATTCCTATAAGAACTAGGACAAACAAATCCTAACTAAATATTGGAAGGAAAACATTTTATTTATAATCTCATAAATTTCATGAATCTTAATTCAACTTCTCTCTTTTTCTGTATATTTTTGTATGTTGGAAATAACCAGCAACATCTCTATTTATAAAATTAAGAAACCAAATTAAATTAGAACTAGAAAACATATTCACAAATTCTTATTAGACATTAATTAAACAGATACCAAAAATAACAAAACCTAAACAACTAAGGATTTCTACTTCTTAAATTATTATTATTACTATCCATCAAAATTTGAACATAAGAAAATAAACTTCCGAATATTTTTGCCTCCCGATTACTTTACTTTATATGCATTTATTAATGTAAATTAAATGCATTAGTATAGCTGTTTTGTTCGTAAAGATCATTTGATCGAGAATCTTCATACGATAGAATCTCTTTGATGATCAAAGAAAGGATTTGATGAGTCTATCACATTCAACTTATTATGAAGTGGTTTGATTAATTTGCTTTCATTTTTATCTTTTGTCATGTACTTTTTGGTTTCTAATATATCCTTGTATATGTTTTTTTTTCTCCCCTTCGATTTCTCTCTCTGATTGCTTTGGGTTTTAAGGAATGTATTTTCATCAGCCAACTTTATTTTATTTATAACTTTACTTATGATAAGTTCAATTACCTTGTTTTCAATAAACTTTAAAGTGATGAAAAATAAATTGTAATAACAAATAAAAAGTGATGAAATAGAGATTTTATCGATGAATATTTAAGAGTACAATTTTGTCCCTCTCTAAGGTGTTAGTAGCGTGTTTCTCCACCTCCTTGCAATGTATTTGATAACTAAAAACGTCGGATGGTAACTTTGACAAAGGTTGTATTTGATGTCTTAATCTCTTTGTGAATATCCAATGAGTTTATGGGATTTCGAGATTCCTTTTCAAAAGAATATATATTACTACCTTTTATATAGATGTGAACTAGAATTTAAGGTTAGATTACTAGCCTTCAAAAACTATTTCAGAAATTGAGCTCATCTTATATTCTACAAAATATCAATGGCTATGTACCTCATTTTTATACTAGGCTATGAATTGATTGTGTTATTTCCATCAGACAATTGAATAGAAGTGTCATCTAAAACTTTTTTTTTAAAAAAAATCTAGTCTAAACATGTATTAAAGGGTCGTTTGGTAGCTAGCTATAGTCATGCAAGTATTAGTAATACATATATTAGTTATGAGAAAATTTACGTATTATCGATCTTATGTGGTGACTATTAATGCACACTTTAGTTATTCATGTATAATTTATTCATTTTTTGGTTAAAAAACCAGATCGGCCTAATTTGTTAAATAAATGAGGCTATATACAATGTACTTCACCCAAAGTGCTATGCCCATAAAAATCAGAAAAAAAACTAAAACAAACAAAAGAAATCAAAACGCAAACAAAGATCGAAAAAAAATTAGGAAAGTGGTAAGGATGAAGGTCATTTTAGCTCCTGATATCATCTTCGCCTTGACCCCTCTTTCTTCAGTGAGCTAATGGAGCTCCAAGTCGAGTTTGGGCTCTCAGTTGGGCGTGAAGCTTCTCCCACGATTGACACCCCTAACTCAGCATTAGCGGGCGAGAGGGGATGTTTGCAAGCTCGATTCGATGTGTACCTCTAAGTCGATATATTCTTTTTGACAAGGTTGATGTTGATCTTCCTCCCTTTGCAGGTCTCTAGCTGAACGAAAACTCAAATGAAGGATTCTTTTGTCAACAAGTGTAAGTTATACCTTTTTTCTTAGATCTATTTCCGGTGGGTTGAATCCAAAAAGAGATTGATATCACCACCTGAGCTTAGATCTTTAAAATAAGGTATTGACTTATTAAACTTGTTTCAGATTTGACACAAGAGACATTCATGTAATCAACCTGGCATCTACCTCGAACATGAAACTAATTGATCCAATTCACACTAGGTACACAAACTTTATGATATTTATTTACCTTAAATTGTTTAAGATATAACTTAGTAAAACATAGCCTAGACATATACAAACTAACCTAAATTGTCCTGATCTTATATTATATGTGACACCTCAAGCTCTCACCAGGTGCATGATATGTAATCAAATGAATCTAATTCAGACAAAAATGGTAGAAAACCTTAATATGTTAGGAATATTTTAAAAGTTATAGAGAAAATCACACACTGTTAGAACAAGCATATTAGACTGCCTTATTCCACCTTTTGTCCTACATAAAATAATACTCCATATAGATTCTCTCATAACTTATACATGTATTAGTTATATTGATCTCTAATTATAAATCAAACATCATATTAATTTATAAATAAATAACTTATCTCCTTATTATCAACTATCAAACATGATATTGATTATACAAGATTTAATACCTACATAACTCATTACAACTCAAAAGATAATAATGACAATCTAAAATAACAATAACAACTCAAAGATAAGGTTGACAAGTTTGTTGAATCATCACTAAGTACTAAATTCATGTGTCACGATGTTTAAACTAAATTTCACTATTTCACGCATAACATCAATATTCTTCATTGATACGATAATTTGTGGCAATTAAATATAAATCTTTCTTTTTTGATGCAGTTAATCCATGTGTTTCAGTCATGTCCAAATCTTTTGGATTAACTCCATTTGGTAGTTCCCATTCAAAGTGGTAGAGTAACTGAGCCAAAGAAAATCCAACATTAGCTAAAGCAAATTGTATTCCTGGACACATCCTTCTTCCTGAACCAAACGGAATAAACTCAAAGTCATTCCCTATAAAGTCAATCGAAGAATTTTCAAATCTCTCTAGTATAAAACTTGTAGGATTTTGCCAATATTTCGGATCTCTCGCAAGTCCCCATACATTGACAAGTACTCTAGTCTTTTGAGGAATGATGTATCCATCTATATTTGTGTTCTCCCTACATTCTCTAGGTCCCATAAGAGGACCTGGAGTATGTAGCCTTAATGTTTCCTTAATCACTAACTTGAGATATGTCAACTTTTCAATGTCTTTTTCATCATAATTTTTCTTTCCCTTAAAGACTTGTCTCACTTCATGTTGGGCCTTGGCCATGACATTTGGGTTCCTCATCATTTCTGATAATGCCCAAATAATAGTTAAAGATGAAGTTTCAGTTCCAGCAATAAATATATCCTGTATCAACAAACAAATAAATTAAATCGATGAATTCGATTGTTCAAGGAGAAACCTTAAAAGGAGTCTAGAACTATATTAGGCATTATTAGGCATACTTCATTACCATAGATATATACTATTATTACATATATTTTCAAAATATTACATATCTTACTAACAATTAAGAGTTTTCTATATATCTTACACTTAGATACATGTATTTTTGCTACCAAATACACAAAAATAGGAAGAGAGGCGAGTGAGATTCGTATATATCCCAGAATCATGTGAATCACACTTGACACATGTATATGTATGTATCTGGAGTGATTCACATGTATCTAGGATACCAAATACATGGGAGAGTGGCAAGCGAGATGGGAGAGTGGTGAGCGAGATTTGCTATGTATCTCAGATACATGTAAATCCACTTGGATACAATATATTTAAAACAAATTACACCAAAATTTAACCACACGTATCCAAGATAAAGATGTATCTAGATGTATCCGGAGGCACCAAAATCTGGTAAGATATGTAATATTGCAAACTAGAATATATCTAAGTAATTAGCTCCTAAACTAATGGGATTTATGCAAGTCCAACGTTGAAAATATAGAAGCAAGGTGAGAGAAGATTACGATATGGGAGAAAACTTACAGTTATCACAGCTTTAATATGGTCATTTGTAATTGGAAATTGAAGTTGGGAATTCTCCTTAATTCTTAGCAAAACATCAACCAAATCCTCATCTCCAAACTCACCATTTCTCTTCTTCCCAATTGCTTTATTTTCAATATGTTCATTAATAATATTTTCCATAATTGCATCAACTTTTTGATGTGCATTCATTAATCTAGATTTCACACCAGTACTTATGTTGTGAAGTAACTTCCAAGAAGGGAACAAATCAGCCACATCAAATCCTCCAGCAAAGAAAAGTACTTCTTTCATAAGTGTTATAAACTCATTTTTACCTTTACATATTTTTCCAAAAGCTGATCTACAAGTAACAGAGTTTGTAAATCGAAAAACTTTTTCTGAAATATTAATCAGTACTGTAGTTGTAACACCCCAGATTTTTTTTTTTGAGCTAAGACTTGAACCATCCTTCGTCGAGAGTAGGATTTTACCGAGGAATTAAAATTTCTTAAGTGTTAAGGTCACTAGACGTAGCACCTTGAGTTCCAAAAAGAATCGAATTGGAAATAGCAAAATCTGAAATTTGCAAGTTATGCTTAAGTATGAGTTTTGGGTCGACTTCAAACAACCATAACTCCTAGCTCAGGATGAGTTAGGTGTGCTTCTAGATACCGTAGGAAAGACCATTGAATTATTTTTCCAACGCCACCAAGTTTGCTAAGTTTCGAGTTCGGATGAGTGAGATATGACCTTTTGAAGTTAGGCTGTCTAGTTAAGGAAAGTTAGCCGAAAATAGTGAGGGGTATTTTGGTCTTTCCCTACCCAATCAGATTTAATTCATTTTTAGTAAGGTTTTAGGGGTCTAATCTGATTAGGTTTAGTTTTATAATCCTAGTTTACACCTAGGGTTTTAGTTGAGAGTTCAAGAAGAGAAAAGACAGAGGATCGAAGCGTTCGTCGAGATTCTTGAGAGTTGTTGCGGATTGTCGCCATGGGATTAAGCCCTAAAAGGTATGTAAGCTTCCATAGTGTTGGGTTCTTTCACCCACACTCCAATCATGATTTATTCAGCGTAATTTCGTTCTTGAAATTAAAAGATTAGAGTTCTTGATGAGTTCTTGATAAGTGTTCTTGAAGTTTCATTACGTTTTAATGTAAGATTCTGCTTGGGTCAACTTTAAATGACCATATCTCTTAGAATATTAAGAGTTACGTGAGCCATAACCTATCCAATTCAAGGTAATTGAATCTACTTTCCAACCCCACTAATTTCACGTCAATCCAATATCTGAGTAAAAAGTTATGACTATTTTAGTAACCTATACAGTGTTGTTACGAATTAGCCGACGGGAAAATATTGAAAATAATCGTTTTTGTCTTTTTACCTCCAAGAAAACCATCAACGAATTTCTTGACAAACAAAAAGCTCAAAACAATCAGATTTTCATCTTCACTCATGAAAATCATAATTTTTGGCCATAGAGATTTCAAGAAACTAACTCGAGAATCTAAAGAAAGGTCTTCTTGATTGTTTACCTTCAAGCTAGGGTTTCAAGGCTTCTATCAAGCTTTTCTTCAAGATTCTTCAAGAACCTTGTTTTTTTCAAGTATGTAAGACTACCATAGTGTTGGACTAGTTCATACTCACGCCCTACATCTACATTTAAATCAGTAAAAGAGGAATCTAGGATTTTTCCCCTAGATTTGAGTATTCTTGAGATAAGTTGATTTTGAGTTCTTGAGTTCGTGTTTCTTTTAAAAGTTCTATTCCTAATTATCGAATTGATATATTGT
>JAJOOR010033246.1:0-16323 GCA_036250505.1 Solanum acaule | reverse complement strand
AGTAATTTGACTAATTGAATATAATTGTTGGTTAAAGTAAAGTCTAAACCATTTTCCTCGTGGGATCGACCCCAACCTACAAGTTGGGTTCTTTACTTGATAACGATCGCTTATGCTTCTTTAGGGAAGTGTAATTTGAGCGTATCACCTCACTTCTTTAAAAATATCCTCTTCTTTTTAATAAGTTGAGTTGCCACTATTCACTCCCTTATTTCTCTCTTTATGTTTTCTCTTATTCATTTCATTCGAGTGCAATAGGCTCCGAGGATTCCCTTTGAGTTATTAGAATCTGTCTTCACTTCATCTTTTAGCTTGGCATCAGTAAAGTTTCAAATACTCTACTTAAATTGTTGGATTAACTTTGTACCAAAATTGAGATCACCGTGAAACAGAAGAGTCCCATATACCACGAAAAGGCGGACATCATACATAACCTGAGGATAAATTTGAGTGGTTAGAATTTCCCAACCAATCCAGAACCCAAATTCCTACAAATGTTAACTCTATATTTGAATCTAGTGGTTTTTGTTTTCAATTCGGTTACATTTCGGAGACAGCCCTACTTTCTGCTTCAAAATGTTGGAGAAGCCTTCACTGATACTGGGAATGTTTCTCAAACACTTTGAAGAAGATAGTAGGATTGTCTCTGAAATGTATCCAAATTGAAAACCCTATTAGTGCAAGAGAAACCACCAAATTCACATATATAGTGCACATTAGTAGGAATTCAGTTTTTGGATTGGTTATGACCTTCTACCGACCCAAATTTGTCCTCTGGAAATGTATGATTTTCTCCTTCTTTCTCTATTTGGGACTCTTCTGTTTTATGGTGTTCTCAATTTTATATTACAAGGTATATCTCCAATAACTCAACCAAAAATAGATCCACTAAGTTGATATAACACAATTTATCTACACCTAAGGTGCAACAAAGAGTGCAACCACTCTTGTATCCCTCAACAATAACTTCAAATTTAGTCAAATTTTCATTAGGTTCATGCTTTCTCTTTCAGTACTACTATAATTATTATAAAATTCTTCACAATAATCTCTATAAGAAGTAGAACAGTGTAAGACATAATTAAAACCAAAAAGTTGTTAGTAAACATAATAAACCGCATAGGTCACTCTCTCACCTGTATCACTCAAATTATTGAACTCATTTTTATTTCCACTAGAGTATACACTCAAAGCTCACAGGCTTTAGACCCTGACTCAAATGATTTCACCACTCAAGGGTATCCCTTAGTCTCTTCATAGTTCTACAATCTCAAATAATGTCAAAGTAAGCTTACGAGTATTGGTTCAGAATGGCATTTATGTCACTAACAAAGGAAAAAAATAGTACCAAACTAGGAATAAAATAAACACATAACACAACTAAAAGAGAAAAGTATGAAACAAATTGTAATGAAATGAAATACTAACACAAAACTAGATAACGCTAGCATGAAATAATATTAATTGTAATATATTTATAAAATTCAAGAGCAGAATAAGAAAAACACGAGCTAAAAGACTAAGTGTTAAACCTAGACAACAAAGTAGTCACAACACAAAAGTGGTTATTGATGAAACTTCAAGATGCTCACATTTTTGCTCAATTTATTTGACAAATTCCAGTTGGAAGTCCCACATAAAATCCACAAAATCTCCTAAAAATTATACTGATAAGAACAAGAATTTAATACACCCACTTCAGAATTTTCACAAATCTGGCTATTTCTGAAATCTTCATCTTCTTCCTCGAAATAGGTTTGAATTTTAACTTAAAACTAGTTCAAAGCTATACCAAATGAACCCAAATTTCATATTTTGTAATCCCTCAGACATTCTAGATATTTTGAAGTCATTAAAGAAGAAAGAAGAAAGAACATACCTATTGAAGATAAAGAAGAAAGAAAACAATGCCTCCTTTTGAAGTAATTAAAGAACAACTTCCTAATTTAAACAAGTTATTACAAGATTAAATTCAACTCATACATAAATAATCTTACCAAAATATATTCAAGAAAGATCCAATAGAGAGAGAAAGATACAACCCATAAAACTCACCTACTAGAGTAGTCACCGAAAAATATTGTCTACCACAATAGTACTAATCCTATTATATATATACCACTAGGGTTACCTAAATTAAGAAAATACATAAATACATGTAATAACATAGACATCATACTATGATTAACCAAATCCTAAAACATAATGAAATTATATTCCTATATTGTGTAACTAAAACATCACAATCTTTTATATTGGTTTTTTGATTTTCATAATCTCTTTAAATACTATATGCTCTTGATGCCAAGTAGAAGTTCTTTCATTCAATGAATACTTCCCGGACTTTTAATACCTCACCCCAATATTTTTTTTGATCTGCCTTTACCTCTTCTAATATCTAATATAATCAACCTCTAACATCTCCTAACTTGGACATTTGTGTATCTCCTAACTGGGGCATTTGTGCATCTTCTTTTCACATGTACAAATTATCTCAACCTTATTTCCCTCATCTTGTCCACCATGGAGGTCACTCTTTCCTTATCGAAATATACTAAATATCCTCATTGATAATTTTATCACTCTTTGTATACCCACACATCCATCTCAACATCATTATTACTACAACATACAAATTTTTAACATTGGAGTTCTTGACTGGCTAAGACTCCACCACATACAACAAAGAAACTTTAAACACGGCTCTATAAAGATCACTTTTAAATTTCGTTGATACATTTTTGTCATAAAAGACTCTGGATGCAAGCCCTCTACTTCATGTCTCAATGTGTTACTGAGATTAAAAGAAAATACCACTATTTTTCAATATCTCTACCTTTATTCCTCTTATGACATAATCCTTTTTCAACCATTTATTTCTTAAATATCCTTCCATTGCGTTAGAGATATTATTTTCTGTCAAAAAATTATCCTTTTAATTGATAACATCAAAGGAAAAATCCGATCCAGAAATAATATCTAGGATTATAATAAATTTGGAAAAGGTTGTATCCATATATTTTAGCCTACATCCATCCCTATTTCACTAAATTTTTCAAACATATATAAATGATAATATTGAATGAGGTGTTTTTAAATTGATTGGTGAGGGTTGGTATAGTGTTCTAAATTTGATTAACATTGAGGCATATATAGTTGACACCATAAAGAAGGATATGTGAAATTCTAACTTTGGAGCACTCATCTTCACAAACGAAAAGCTTACGTCTGTCTCTTTTTAACTAATGGTTCAGTAAATTCCATACAACTCTTGAGCACATATCTTTTTCATGTACTTCCTCCAATATCTTAAGCTAAATATTTCCATGTTTATATTAAAGATGAGAGTAGAAGATGGGTGGGGGGTGAATTAATCCCTTTTACTTTTCTTTGTTAACTAACTATTTTAGCAGTTGACTATATAGTAAGTAAAAAGTAAATAAATAAGTTAAGAGTAGTAAGGAAATTCAACACCTGATGCTTTTTTACTAATTTGGATCCATAATTGATCTTACTTCGGTCCCTTTGGGTTGCAAGACTATTCTGTTGTATCGTTGTAATATTGAAGTGGTTAAAAATATAGATCCTAAATATACACTTAACTCTTGCTTTTTATTTCTTTTACATCTTTTGATAGAGGGCCTCACACAGTTAATTTTCTCTTTTCTCTTTTTTTGTTACATAGCAATTCTTATGCTAGTGTATTTTGTATGCATTGAACAGGATCGAGTTGAGATGGTTGCTTTAGACTGACTGACAAAAGCATATTCTCTAAACTATTAAATGTACTTATATTTTGAATCCAGATATATCTATTATAATATGTGTATATTAAATATAATTTTGATTTATTAAAAGGTGAGATTTTGAGATGGGTCAATATGTCTGGTAGATTGGATTATAATAATATATATTGGTGAAATAATAAGTTAGTTGATGAAATCCATGTCTCGATATAGAGATTTATAATATGTCTTTTGTGAGAAGCTTATAAGTTTTCATCGTGTCAAACCCTGCAAGTGGATTTTTGAATCTGATATATGAAATAAGTAAAACAGTGTTCTCAAGGAAATTAATCATTGAATTAAATTCGTTAGTAAATTAATTTATTGATTACTATAAGTAACCTTAACATGGGAATCACATAAGTGTTTAATGGGGAATTTCGAAATATAAAAAGAGGAGTGCAATTACAAATTTCTAGTGGAATGATTTATAATTTATTATTGTAAGAAAAATTCTGTCACGCCCCGAGGCTACACCCTAAACATAGACACGTGACGTAGGATCACGAGTGACCCCACGCTAACCCTACTGGCATATCATAAGCAACTAAAGTGAATGAAGTAGTAAATACTGTGCGAAAGCTAAATCATATGTTAATCTGAAATGATGGGGAAAATACCCATATACTAAATCTTAATATAAGAAAACTGAGAGTTTGAATACAAATGAAAAGTTAAACTCTAAGACTAAAGTTGAAACTAACTATGTCTCAAATAAAGCCTCTACAGACAAGAAATGCTGGGACAAACCCCAGCTAGATCTAGCAAAACTGAAGCTAAAGCTAAAAGTAAGAAAAATAATTATGTCACTAGTCCTCGAAGAATGAGGACTCACGTCTGATGCTGCTGAACTAAAGATCGGGAACCGATCTATTCGTGATCTGATTGTTGAGGACCTGAACCGACATCACGATAAGATGTAGCGTAGAGTATGCGTCTGAACTTGAAAGGTAATGAGCATGCATGATAGAGTAAAGCTGAATAATAACATAACTGAACAAGCAATAAAGCAATGATATAATATGAATATGATAACGATACTGGCAATACTGAACATGGCTAAACTGAATGCAATGACCAAGTCTATAACATGCTGAGACTGAATACTGAACTATTTTGATAACATGTTCAATGCAATAGAATCTGACTGAACTGTAAGGAAGATACTAATAACCGACATAAAACCACTTGATCTAAACTCATGGTCTGACCTACGGTCCGTGGGTTCGGTCGTGGGTCAACCCTTAGAATAAATTTTGGGGCTGAGTCTGGGAGGGTTGCAGATGCGAACCACAAACCTCTAGCATGGGTTGTGGTCATCCTATGGTCTGTGGGTGACAACAATGGGTTGCAGCTACAACTTCTGGAAATTTGCATACGGGGTGTTACATTAGCTCCCCCTTTGGGAACGTTCATCCTCGACTGAAGACTAAACTAGTAGAAATGAGAGGGAGAGAGCTGCAACCCCTACCATTAAATACTGGAAACTAATTTTTGACAGAACTAAGATCCAAGAATATGCAAATAAGCTGAAAATGCAAGTACAAACTAAAGGAGCATGATACTAAGACTGAAACTGCGCGTGAATGACTGAAAACTGAAGAGGAACTATTACTACAAGCTGGGATGGAATCAAAAGGAAAAAGATGAGGATACTTAGCCTTTATGTCTGCTTCTGCTTCCCAAGTAGCTTCCTCTACGGACTGACTCCTCCACAAAACCTTAACTGAAGCGACTTCTTTGTTTCTCAACCTTCTAACCTGATGATCGATAATCTCAATTGGTACATCCTTATAAGAGAGACTATCTTTCATGGCCACACTCTCTAAAGTCACTATGGATGCTGGATCACTCACACACTTCTTCAATAGTGAAATATGAAAGACCGGATACACTGCTGCTTATTCTGCTGGCAAATCTAACTCATAAGCCACATTCCCAACCCTTTTCAGGATCTTATAAGGGCCTACTTATCTCAGACTGAGCTTCCCTTTCTTGCCAAATCTCATCACCCCCGTCATGGGTGACACTTTCAAGAAAACCCAATTATTAACTTGGAACTCTAATTCCCTTCTCCTTACATTTGTATAGGACTTCTGGCGACTCTAGCTTTCTTAAGTCTATCTCTAATGAGTTGGATTTTCTCCATAGCATCATGAATTGAATCTGCCCTATCAAGGCTGCTTCACCTACTTCAAACCAACCAATTGGAGATCTACATCTACGCCCATACAATGCCTCATAAGGGGCCATCTGAATGCCAGAATGGTAACTATTATTGTAGGCAAACTGTATAATAGGAAGGTGATCATCCCAACTACCCTTGAAATCGATCACACAAGCTCTCAACATGTCCTCTAAGGTCTGAATGGTACGCTCTGCCTGCCTATCTGTCTGTAGATGAAATGTTGTGCTAAGATTAACCTGAATACCAAAACCTTTCTGAAATGACTTCCAGAAATGAGAGGTAAACTGAGGACCTCTATCTGAGATGATAGACAAAGGAACCCCATGCAACCTAAATATCCTATTAATGTAAAGCTTGGCATAGTCCTCCACCGAATCTGTAGTCTTAACCGCCAAAAAGCACACAGACTTAGTAACCTTTTCAACAATCACCCAAATGGAGTCATGTTGTCTGCGAGTATGAGGTAAACCTATGATGAAGTCCATGTTGAGACCTTCCCACTTCAAAGTAGGAATGTCAAAGAAGTTTCTTGTTTATTTTATTAGTATAAATAGTAGTCTCTTTTATTTTGGAAGACTTAGACTATATTGAATATTGACTCTCAAATTGTAGTATCCTCTTTGTGAGTAAGTAGTGAGTAATTAGGGTGAATTCTTGGAATTGCTAGTTAACTTCTTGGGTTTGATTAATCAAAATGTTACCCCTTTGTGATTCTTGGTTTCATTTGATTATTCTTCCTTGGGTTGAATTTTGGTTGTTGAAGTCAATTGGGAGGTGAGGGTTTTAGTCCCTTGTTAACCATAATTTCAATAGCTTGAGTATTAATCCACATATCCTTTATTTCTTTGCTCCTTTCCTTGTTTGATCTTTATCAAGTAGACACCACATGACTATCACTTGGGTGTTTCATGGATTTGCAAATATTAAAGGTCATTTCATCTTCGTTCACTCGAAATTTCAATTCTCCACTTTCAATATCCACCAATGCTCTCTCGGTCTCTAAGAATGGCCTTCCCAAAATAATGTGTATTTCAGCATCTATCTCACAATCTAAAATAACAAAATTAGCTGGAAAAATGAACCGATCAACCTTCACCAAGATGTCATAAAGGATCCCCATGGGATGTTTGATTGACCGATCTTCCATTAAGAGTTTCATTGTGGTTGCTTTCGGTTCACCCAATCCAAGTTGTTTGTATTTCGCATAGGGCATTAAGTTGATACTTGCTCCCAGATCACATAAAGCTTTAGCGAATTGGAGTATGCCTATTGTGCAAGGAATGGTGAATGCCCCGGGGTCTTCTCTCTTTTTGATCATCTCCTTAGTCATAATTGCACTACAACTATGGGACCCTTCAATTGTTTCAAATTCCAAACTCCTCTTCATTGTGATCAATTCTTTTATGAACTTGGCGTACCCAGGCATTTCCAATAATGCTTCCACAAGAGGAAGATTTATTGATAATGTCTTAAACACTGATAAGAACTTCTTGAATTTCTCATCCTCATTCTTCTTCTTTAGGCGTTGGGTAAATGGAAGAGGTATCTTGGGTAAAGGTTGCATGATTTTAGGGATTTGAACGTGTTGTTTTGCTTCTTTTTGTGCTTCTTGGGCAACACTTTGATGGGTAGGTATATCTTACTCCTCCATGCCTCACTCATTTCATTGTTTCTGAGATTCTTCATTTCCCATCATACCACTTACTGCTACTATTCCGCTACGAGTAACTACAACCAACTCTTTGTTGTTATCTTCCATTTCGAACTTTAGTTTCAATTGTGCTGAAACTAGACTTAGTTGACCTTCAAGTATGTTGATGGAATCAGCATGATAGTTCACTTTACTATTCAATGATGAGAATTCATCTTTCATTCCATTCAACAAATCATCTGAACCTTCAACTTTGTCAAGTATGCGGGACAATAAGTCATTTACCCAGGGACTACATGTACTATCCTTTGATTTTGGACTAACACTTGAGTGAGTATAGTTTTCATCATGATCGTCTTCCCTTCTCTCATACTCATTTTGCTCAACCCAATCTTGAGATTATCCTCTTTTCTCTTCCCTTTCGTGATAGTTCCAACCTTGATTTTCACCTCGCTGTGGGTAGCGTGGGTGGAAACCCTCCTCACTTATTCTGAAGTTCCAACCTTTATTCTCCCCCGGCTTGGAGTAACCGGAAGAAGAACCCTCCTCAACTGTAAACACCCCACATGTCCCCTTTCACATGCTCTTGTAGAAGTTCCATTTGGGACAACATCTTCTTAATGTTTTCATCCATCTCTCTTTCTTTATCAAGTTGTTCTTGTGTTAACCTAAAGCAAAATGGGGAGATTTGGTTCTCTAGTGTGTGCCATGCTTGGTTATTTTGGTCATGTCATCCAAAAGAAAAGAAGCCACCTCAAAAGATTGTAATATTATTCCTCCTCGTACCAATTTGTCAGCCACTCCTTTATTGACTGAATCTAAACTTCGGTGAAAGTATTGAAGCAACAAATCGTTTGGTAACCCATGAGTTGGGCATTTAAGTAAGTCTTGTTTCTTGAATCTCACCCATGTTTTATGGATTGGTTCTCCTTCCCATCGCTTGAAGCATTGGATATCGTCTATAAGCTTTATCATCTTCGATGGAGGAAATAATATTGTGTTGAATGCTATAAGCAGGTCCTCCCATGAGCTGATGGAATTTTTTGATTCTTGTGACACATTCTTGAATGAAAAAAGGTTGGTTACCTCAATAAAATTTCTCACATTCTCATGTGGGTCTTCGTGCTCTAGCCCTCCATACAATCAACCAACAAATTCGAGATTTCCAAATCTTCTATTAAAGCACTTTAAGCAATGCTACTCCCCGGCAGTGGTGTCATTTTGATTAACGTATCATAGCTCTTCATCCAATTCTAAGAACTCACGATCGTTCATCAATATAATAACCCAACTACGTGAGTTTGGGTCGATCCCACAAGGAGTAGTAATTCCTCCAAAGTTCAATAATAAAAGTATAATGTCAACCGCTTCAATCAAATAATTCTAGCAAAATTTATATTTGAACTCCAAACTTCAAGCTTTAACTAGCAATCGAAATTCACAATTTAACACAACAATCTAATAGTAGAGTAAAACTTGGGGAATCGATCAGCCAATTGCTAAACCTTAACAAAATGGGTAAATGTTATTGTTCATAATGGGATATTTTGTTGCAGGTAGGTCGAGCCATGTATAAGATAACTTTCTCTGAAACAATTACCTTGTCTATGTTGAATTCTCTCGAACTTCAACACCATAAGATGCCCAGCTCTCTACCCTAATCAAATCCACTCTCTTGAGCTGCATACTAAGGATAGATCACTTATTTAGGAGACCCACTACTCCGGACGCTAAGATTATCACCTTGGTTCTACACCTCTTTCTCAAGCAAGTGCACAACACTGAATCATTACACAAAATCATGCAATTCACCCACAAAACATGGCAACAAATTAGACCCACTTCAAACTAACACCCTTATTCACAATTAAAGAATAACCACTAAGTAAATCCAACAATTGACCTCATGATCAAAACCCCAAGTGAAGAGTTTTTAGCTAATCATATCAAAATTAATCTTCATTTCCATAACTGGGTACAAATGAGGATTATAGATAAAAATCAATGAATAATCTCCACTCTTACAAAATTTTCTTCAAAGTCTTGTTAAGATTCCTAAGAAAAAGCCTTTGGTAGTGTTCTATCTCTCAATTCCTTCTTTTGTCGATTTCTGAATCCCTTCTCTCGCCATCAAAAATCTATTTAAACCAATCTGAAGAGTAGCAGCATAAGACCTCTCGGCGAAGTAAGTCGGGTTTCACCGACCGTTCGGTGACATGCCGATTGTTCTTTATCTCGCCTTCATTTTTCACATCTTCTTGCTATGGCTCCTGAAATTTTAGGCGATCCAGATCGGGGTTGCCAATCAGTTTCGCTTATCGCCATTTTTCTTTCTATATTGCCATCAACGCTTATTTAAATTTGTATCAGTACTTTTGGCGACTAGGTTAGCTGACGCCGAATGAACTACTACTCGCCATCATATTTCCCAACTTTAGCTCCAGCATTCTGTACCTATCAGCGGTTTGGTGGAACATTTGGCGACTCGCCGAGGGACATCGGTGATCACCAGGTCTTCATTTTCCTCGCTCTTTCAGCTTAGCACTTTGGAACATTTAAGTGAACTAGCGGTCAATTGGCGACTTGCTAAGAGAGTTTGGCGATCTTCATGCCTTCTTTTCTTTGTCCTTTCAACTTCCTTGCTCCTCTTAGCTCAATAGTGTCCATGTTTTGTCTCTAAGTTTAAATACCTGAAATTCAAGGATTTACATCAGTTATTGAGAGAAAATATACATTTGAGGACACAAATCTATTAAAATAAAGTCTTAAATGAGTCCAATTTGTGGACTCATCAGCAGTCACAAATAAAAGCATTAAATTCTCAGTTCGACACTGTAGTAGCATGCCAACAAGACATTTTTAGGAAGATACAACTCTTTGCTCGCTCATCGTCATCTAGGTTAGAAGTAATGAAAACTTATATGATATTTTCTATTTGATTTTTTAATAAATATGTAATATTTAGTGTCTAACTTTGCATATATTTTTTTATGATGCAGCGCTCCATCAGGAGGCTGACTTAAGGTATATTTCAATTTTTATTTTGCTAGCTCAAAATTCATGTTGAATAAGTTGTAGTCTATACCAATTCATTATATCATGATGTACAAGTTAATACCTTACCTAAAACAGATCAATATTAAACATGCCCAATACTTTAAATTTCATTTGCTTCCTAATGTTACTGAAAAAAGTGTAGAAAATCATATAGTACATTATAGAGGGAAACATTGCTAGTAGCTAGAGTTTAAGAGGAGATTTCCTTCTTATTACAAAATTTTGTAGATTTTAAGACCATATGAGTAGGATATGAACATTATAGAGTTACAATTTCTATCCTTATCAATCTCTTACTCCTTGCTGCTAATGTATTTGTTCATTTTGTGATGGTTTGGTATGCTTTTTCTTAATTTTTTATAGCAAAATTTGGTAATATGAGGCAACTAGTTTGATAGGTTGTCAACAAAATTAAGATTGACATAATGTGGGGGTGTCTCAGTATGTATGTGATGTAGTAGTTGTAAACAACTCATATTAGGACAACCAATTCCTTGAAACCAAATACTGCAGGTGTCACAATGGTCCCTTATTTTCAAGCCCCCTTACAACTTTGGTCCAACCATATTAGATCATTTAACTAGGAAAAACTTGTGTCCTTTACTGTTACCCTCTAAAGGAAGGTCCTGGAAATTGTTGTTAGAGTTCTTAGTAGTAAAAAATATCATGTTTAGACTTGGTTGTTACTTTTGAGATCTCTTATTATCCATGATAGTATTCATTAATCTCTTCATTAGAATGTTGTTGTTGTTAAAGTTTATATTACTCCTTAGAGTTGTGTTGGAGGTGTGTTACTTTGTGAAGGCAAAGTTAATTAGTACATGTGGTAGTAAACAACTTGAGGAGAGTAGGAGATCAAAAGAAATATAATGTCTATCTTTTTTTTTTTGGAAACCATCTAAACATTACCATTACTAAAATGAAACATACACGTAAAGAGCCCTTGAGAACAACAATTGCATCTCAAGACTTCAACAAGACACAAAACTAGTCACACTTTCAGCCTTTGCAGAAAAATACTACATCTCCAAGCTCTCTTTGATGAACTAAGTATGTGTATTTTATGTAAAATCTCACTCTTAATTTGTGTGTATCTCGGTTGTTTGTATATGTACTCCTTTGACTAAATTTCAGTTATGGGATCTCCGAGTATGGTAGATCATTTCCCCCCAACTCGCAGCTATCACTTGTTTCTGAAACTGCTTTTGTTTCTTCCTTTTAATTTTCAGCATTACTTCCTTCACCTCCCCCAGTTATATAGGCAAGCATGTACATTGTTCAACACCCCTCTTGACCACAGTGATCCCTCTTGGGAATTCACTGAACAAGTGTTTGACTGTCTCCAGCTTCTGAGCATCACATAAACAAGAGTTAACTTCCTCCACTAAGATGTTCATCTTCATCAGCCTTTCCTTAGTTAGCAGTCTGTCTTGGACAGCTAACCATAGAACAAATCTATGTTTAGGTTGAGCTACTGCACTCCAAATGCATTCAATAATATGTGAACTGTTGTGGTGACCTCTAATATCAATATAGCTCCTTGTGATTGAGTATTCACCTCCCTTAGTCAGCATGTACCTATCTTGCATATACCAACATCGCATTTTTTATTTCATGGTGTGAATCCTCCTCCAGTACCAACTGCTATCTACAGGAGCTTTCTAGTTATGCATGATAGAAGGTGATTCTTTTTACTGTTGAATTACAAGTAGTTATAAGAACATTTACTTTGTCACTTAACTGAGCAAGAGATTAACTAATAAGTTTAGTAGCTTAAATACTTCATATAGTTTGTAAAGAGGTTTGGTCTTAGTGTTAGACTAAAATAGGAAATTTTATTGAAGCAAATGCTTCGCAGGAACATATATAGGGCTAAGTAACTTGGTACAAAGAATTGCAAAAAAAATTGATTTCTTATATCATAATAGAACTATTGTGCTTGGTAAGTAGGACAAACCATGAGGGCAAAGCCTCACTTGTACTGATTTTTAACTAAAACAAAATGAAGTCCATTTGGATAAACTAATGAATCAAAAGTAAACATCAACCCCCACCACACGAGCATAAATCCTATTATTATTATTATTATTATTATTATTATAGTTTACAATCAATCATATTGGTCCTAGAAGAAAAGTAGTTGTCGCATCTTAAAATGAGACTGAATAGAACTCTTCCTAGACGGAAGAAATTGAATTGTAAAACCAGGGACGATCTATCCAATAATCTTATAAAGTTGGGCATTACAACATATGAAAGACAAATTGTGTTGTATATTTTACTTTTAAACTTAACATAAATACTTTAAATTAAATCTTAATTTTTGTTTTATTCTCTTTTTTCACATATAAACAGGGAGAATTGAATCAAAATCGATCGCAAGCTATGTGTCACCACATTATTGCTACTTTAGAAGGAACTTTTAATTATATGTCTAAGTTTAGGAGTAATATTTAGTATATTTCAATTAGATTTTCTTGTTATTGGACATATGTTACTTTTATTTAAGGAGTTTATAATGAGATATTATCTCAATATAATTTTAGTTGTTTTTAATTATATGATCATGGCTGAATTTTATTATTATCTAGCATGTTTTATTGTTTAATTTTTAATTTATGCAACTCTAATTTAATAAATAATACCAATATAAAATAATTAAATGTCATTATTTATTTGTAATTAGTGACAAAATATTTTATCATCAAAAGTAATTTTTAGCAACGACTATATTAAACTTTTCAAGACAAATATTTTCGTCACAAAATAAATTAGTTCATTACAAGTTGACTAAATTTAGTGACAAAAAATGTATTGCCGTACTTCTTTTTTATTGAATACGAATTTTTTTTTATTGTGACATTTTTAATTGTCACTAATCAAGATAATTTATGATGACAATATATATTGTCACTAAAAATAATACTTTTAGTGACAAAATGATAGATTTAACCACAAAATTATTAAGTTTTTTTATAATAATAAATTTTTCCCTAATTTATACATTTAAGGACAAAATATTTTTTGTATATAAAAAGTAGTCATTAGTGACGAAACTAAATTTGTTCAACTACGAAATAAATATAACTTTAGAGACAATTAATGTCGTCCCTAATTGAACTAAATAATTCATGACGACATAATTTTGTCGATAGTAATAACATTTTTAGTGACAAAACATACTATTAACTACAAAAAAATATACTTTTTATGACAAATAAATTCGTCACAAATATTAATGCATTTGGAGACGATTTTTCTTTTTGTAGTTAATATAATACTTTTAGCGACTAAGCACTAAATCGTCTTTATAAACTTTTGGCGACACACGTTTAGTGACGACTGATTGACGAAATTTTTTTCGTCACACCAAATTTTAAGTGACGAAATTTGATTTATAAATGACGAAATTATTGGTCCCTGCTATTCGAATTTGTTGTAGTGTATACCTTGTCGAGGGTATAGAACCTGCACTGCTATGTGGATCCACTAGTCTAATCTGAAAATCACTAAGGAATCATCTAAAAAGTATGATCCTTTTCTGCCCATGGTGGCTACATGGTTTATGGAGGCTGTGAGTTGTATGAACTCACCCCCATATCGATGCTCAATACTACTCCCAAAATATGATACTAGCTCTTATGTTTAAAAACATACTTCTTTCTGTGGTTTGAGATAATTTCTCCAAACTTAGCACAAAGGTTATCTTGGAAATCAAAGTTTCCTCTCTTGTTTAATTGTGAAAGCGTTTACTCTTTTCTGAAACTATCTCAAAGGCTCTTTGGAAATCAAGGTTTCCTTTTCTTTTTTAAATGTGAAAACATTTAAACTCTTTGGAATACATAGTCCCGATATACTCTTTGAAGAAATGAACTTCAATCTTTACTCTTTACTCTCTACTCAACTTGAACTTTGAGTTTAAAAACCAAGTTAAAATGTTTGGAAAACCCTAAGAACTACCCTTGACTGAACAATTTCAACGAATCAAGAATTCAAAGGAACTTAAACAAATCCATCAAGAACTCAATTTCTAAGCTTTCAAGAACTTAAATTCGCTGAAATAAATCATGATTGACGCATGGATGAACTAACCCAACACTATATGATCTCACATACATCATAGGGATCACCCCTTGACGAAATCCACAAGCGATTCTTGAAGATCTTGACTTTTCTTGCTCCTTCTCCTCTTTTCTCCTCTTCTTTTCTCTTTTCTCAAAACCCTAACTCTTTTTCCAAAAATGTACACTAAATAAGATCAGTTTAGACCCCAAATAATTACCCAAAAACGAAATAGAATAATTGGGTAAGGAAAAGACCATAATGCTCTAAAATCCGGTTTAGACTTTCCTTACTTGAACAGCCCAACTTCCAATAGGCATATCTCACTCATATGAACTCGGAACCGCGCAAACTCGGCGGCATTGGGAAGATTACTCCAAGATATTTCCTGATATATCTGGAAACACACCTAAATCATCCTGAGCTAGGATTTATGATCGTTTGAAGTTGACCAAAAACTCAAAATTAACATTACTTAACCAAATTTTCCAGATTTTCATTCTTTCCAAAAATGGCTCTTTCTAATTCTATTCTTTCCAGTTACGGGTGTTAAAATATCTCCCTCTTTGGAACATTAGTCCTAGAATGAGCTTACTCTTAATAGGCGAAGGGTTTAACATGTAATATTCACCTCAAACACTGAACAAACAATGCAATTACAACATGCTAACTTATAAATAAAAATGCCAAGAAAAGGATTACTACCTTAATTTGGAACTTCTCCGGATTTGAAGAGATGTGGACATCTCTTCTTCATATCCTCCTCACCTTCCCAAGTAGCTTCCTCAAAAAATTGGTTCCTCCAAGGGACTTTGACTGATGCTACTTCCTTAGTCCTCAACTTGCAAACTTGGCGATCTAGAATCTGAACCGAAATATCTTCATAAGATAAACTATCTTTGATCCCAATATCTTCAGTTGGTATGATCAATGAAGGATCACCCATGCATTTCTTCAACATGGAGATGTGAAATACCGGATGAACCGCGGCTAACTCTTGTGGTAGCTCCAACTCATAAGCTACATTACCTACCCTTTTTGATATTCTGTAAGGCTCAATATACCGGGGACTAAGCTTTCCCTTCTTGCCAAATCTCATAACACCTTTTATGGGTGAAACTTTCAAGTATACCCAATCATCTACTTCAAACTCTAACTCTCTTCTCCTAATATCACTGTAGGATTTCTGACGACTCTACGCCATTTTCAACCTCTCTTGAATCACTTTAACCACTACAAGAAAAACAGTCTCTAAGGAAGGGAAATCTAGTCCCTGAAAGTTCAAATCTGGTCTCAATTGAGCAACTGAGACCAGAAAAACCTGGTCGTCACCCGTCCTAGAAACTACCTTCGCTACTAGTAAGTAAGGACGAGTTCAAAATTCCTGTCCCTAAATGGTTTAGAGACGGGCCAAAACTCTGGTCATGAGAACCTTTTAGCGACAATATATCTGGTCTCAATTAGACCATTTATATCATGGTATTCATGTCGTTAAACCTCTTTGCGACTGTACGCAATCTGGTCCTAATATAGTTTTAGAGACGAGTGTGACCTGGTCCTAAAATAGCATTAGAGACCAT
>JAJOOR010033245.1:0-20581 GCA_036250505.1 Solanum acaule | reverse complement strand
TCTAAAATATTTTCAATGGTTGATTTATGATGGATTATGATGGAATTGATGACATATTGTTGATATATGATGAAATCCCCCCCCCCCCCAAGAACCTATGAATTCCCAATATTGCTAAACATGTGACTTCATGATGTGGGTTGATTGATTATAGTAGCATGTGAAAATATTATGTCTATATTGATTAAGTTTATTGAATCATGATATTCCCCATATCTAATGTTGTAATTCTAGATGTTTGGGTTGAATATGATTCATGGTCCTTGAAGGGAAAATTATGAGGGTTCGTACTTGTTTATGACAATTGTGTATGAGCTTATGATTTACTTGGTGGATGAAGATTCTATGACTATAGTGTAATTGTGGTATTGATGAAAGATCATTCTCTCCATACCCTTACACATGACTATGCATGAAATGTCTATGACTATGATAATGTTGTAGTGTTGATTGAAAGGCTATTCTCATGAATACACTATGAACATGATGTGAAAGGTTTACTCACATATTAATGATTCTAAAGGTTGAAAGGCTATTCTAACCTATTGAATCTATGAGCTATCATGATACCATGTTTGTTTGAGTGATATGGCATTATTTCATAAACATGTATCTAAGTTAAGAGTTAACATGAATACAAAAGGGAATTATGCTTAGCACCGAGTGGATATTAATATGAGATGGAAGCTTTTACGCCAGTTAGTCCGGCTTCCCAATGGGTTCGTTTTACGCCAGTCAGTCCGGCTTCCAAAAAAAGTTATCTCATGAGATGGAGACCTCTTACCTCAGTTAATCTGGGTTTCTAGTAGCAATCTCCTTATCATGTAACTATGTGCCCACATAGGATTTTAACTAGTGGATCCACCTAAGATAACAAACTAGTTCTACCTTAGGCAAGTAGGATACCTCTTTTTGGTGTGGGGGAATGACACCGGATTCCATGTAGCTCACATGGTCTATGTTGGTTAAGGCTATTTCCATACATGACAAGAATATTATTATTACAAGAACATCAACATGAACTATACTTATGACTTCTAAAGGAGTTCTACTTATTGTGAGTTGGGGTATGTGACTTCACTCATGCATTCAAAAAGTAAGCTTTGAAAGGGGTTATGGTGTGGTTTTCTTATGCTATGAGGATATATGAATTTATACATGTATGATATGGATTGTTGCTAAGAGTGTCTTTACTTGTTACAAGTTAATGAACATGAATGTTTCCTTGTCTATAAGTGTTTGTTATGGATGAGGTCAAGGTATGATATGCATGATTATGGTGGACTAAAAGTGGTACTTAGTATTAGATAGGATTATGGGATCTTGTCTATGCAATGCACAAGTATAGCTTAGGGTTGCTTAAGAAATGGTTTGACTTATTTATTTACACTAATGTGCATGATGATTCTTAAAGTTGATAAAATGCATGGTTTCAACTAAATTTTCCCTTTTTGCATGTTTTAAGGATTTTTATGTATGGCTTCCATAAATAGTGCAAATTTATACTAACCCATATTTTCTACATTTTCTAATAGTGTCGGGCCTAGTTGTTGAGGTGTGCTTCCTTCTTGATCAAAAGCTTGGATTGACTATTCTCCACGCTTTCGGTGATTTCTCATGGTTCAAGGACAAGAGTTGTCCATTTATAGTTTCTTCTTACATTCTCTTTTGAGACTATGTTGTAAATTGTTTTGACCCTTATTGATACTCCATTGTATTAGATGGTTAATGAGATAATGTCTAGGCTTCCATTTGATTTTCTGAAAAGACTTCGATTGTAAATAGTTTTAATTCTGCATCACTTTTATTACTTATGTTTATGATATGCTAAGGGCATGTATAGTACCCCTTCGGGGTCGAGCAAGCCGTGTTACATATAAGGGGTACCCCTGGGTCGTGACAAACTTGTTAATAAGAGAACAAGGTTTAGAATGATTCTAGGATGATGACTCATAAACCACGTCTAGTAAAGTCTTGTACATGAGTGTGAAGCGCGCCCCATTTATGAATAAGAGGCTATAAGATGTTTAGGAAATTCAACTTGTTTCATTACTCTTTAGTCGTGCATTAGAGTTTTAACTCTATGAAGTCCTTTTCCTAACCTTTCTCCTGTGTCTATAGGATATGAATACAATAAGGGCTAAGGCAAAAAGGATGGTAGAGTAGAATGTGAATGAGAGAGTTCCACCTCAACGTCCTTAAGCTCCTCAAGTTGCTATTGATGGGGGGCTTTGACAAATGTTGAAATAAGGTCGGCTCTCCAAATATTGACTCAAGCCGTGAAAACGAAAGCCCAAGCCATAACGGCCCAAGCTAATAGGGAGGTTGTTGCTCCAGCTAATCCAAATGTGAATTCGGCCACTTCAAGGATTAGGGACTTTGCTAGGATGAACCCCACCCCCCACCTCCGAGATTCATGGTTCCAAAGGGGGAGAGGATCCTTATGAGTGTGAGGAAGAGGTTTGTGATTAAATAACGCTATCAAAGACATGTTATCCAATTCTAAGCATCGACGATCATTAATTAGTATATAACCCAACTAAATGAGTTAGGGTCAAATCCCACAAGGAGATGTACGTGTTTAAGATTCAATAGGAAAGTACGAATATGGTCAACTCAATAATAAGAATAGACATTATAGAATAAAAACATAATTCAAATCAGGGGGTGACACGATATGTCAAATAAGGGGGGTTTTGGTTTTGAAATTATCAACTGCAACAACAGCAAACAACACGAAATAACAATAATGAGACGGGTTCTTGGGATGTGATTCGATTATTGGCTAATATAGACAAATGGATAACTGCAATAATTAGGAAATAGCTGAATATTAGTGAATAAGCTAGACTATAGAGGAGGTAAACATTCTCTTGAACAATTTACCCAGAATCAAGTTGATTTCTCTCGAACATCAACAAGCATGTAAAATAAGAACAACCTATGGTTTAGTCCATTCACTCTCTCGAACTGAATGTGTGGAAAAGGGTTTAGGATTCACTCTCTCGAGCTGAACCCATGATAACCCAATACCCACAAACCATCAATCAATAATCTTGGTTTTAAAACCTCTCTCTCAAGCAAGCCATAAACACGAAGGTAGAACTGCATTTGCAACTTCATTTATTTAAATTAAACAACAATTAATGATTGAAATTACTTCTAAACAACATTTAAACTAACAATTATTAATACCAATAAACTAAATCAGCCCATAATCACACCCCAAGAATTGGGATTTTAGCTAGTAACCATAAAACGATAAAAATCGTTACCAAATTGAGTTTCCATCAACTTGGTAAGATTAATTTCGTCCTTACAATGCTCTAAGTCGAAGAGTCTCAAAGACCCACTTTCAATTTCTCAAAAGTGAAAAACATCAATTATCCAAAGCTTAGGGAAAACTAGATAAAACTTGTCTCAATACTCAGAGTTCAAAATTTAAAAGTTATCTTTAATGAAAAGAGGATAAAAGATTGATACTAAACTAAATGTTCAAAAATTTATTTATAGTTTCCAAAAATGTGCTGCAAAGAGTCACTTGGTGAAGTCGCCCATTGGTCTATTCCATCGCCCTTCTTCCTTAAACTTCAGCATCCTCAAGGTTTGTAACTTTGGGCGATCAAAAATTGCATCGCGGAACCACCCGGCGATCTACCGACTGCTCTTTTCTCTTGCCAACTTGATTTTCTCCTTCAGGGCGTGGCACACTGGAACTTTAGGCGGTCAAGAGGTCGTTCGGTGACTCGCCAACTGGACATGGAGATCACCAGACGTACTTTTCATCATTCTTTCAGCTCGCTTTGTTACTTTTTGCAAATTAGTGTCCTTGCTTTGTCCCTCAATCAAAATACCTGGAAATAAAGGGTTTTACATTAGTTATTGGCACAAAATAAGCATTTGAGGACACTAAATCTTTATAAATAAAGCCCTAAATGAGTCAAAATCTCAGACTCATCAACAATCCCAACGTAAACTTTTACTTGTCCACAATTAAAACTCAAGTTCAGCAGTTCAAAAAGGATTCCTTAAATAGTGCTACACAAGACTCAATCATAAATCCACAAAACAAGACTCCCATTACTCATGCAAGGATCAATTGTGCACTCAATGGTTCAAGTAGTAACTCACCACTACAAAAGATTCCCAAGTTCACAATACTAACTTCAAATGCAAGTTCAAGCTCAACAAAGGTACTCAAATACCCTCACACAAAGAATCAGTCCATATTCACACACAATGGTTCAACACTTTATAGTTCCGAAATCACATACAACTCCCACACTCAAAAAGATGAACACATGCATGACTTGACCCATAGGTTTGCCCTTATTTTCCAATCAACATTTGTTTTAGCTCACTCAAGATCACTAAGGTGTTTTCTAGGATTGTAACGGGGCTGAGTTTAAATGTATGGTCATTTAGGCTCATTGGCTACTATCCTCATGAAATGTGGTATGAACATCACTTCCTTTCCTTTTCTTTAACATTCTCATTCATATTCAAAGTTCACCACATAATTCACTTTCCGTGGAATATCGGACACCCCATTTCTTTTGCACTTTCACAACTTTATTTCAAAACTGTTTCGATCTTCTTCTTTTTCATTCTTCTTTTCTTATTCTCTTTTTTTTTTGGATGGAGGGGTTCCATATTATTCACAACCATGGATCAAAGGGGGCTTCTTTGCACTTCTTGATTTACCTTATCCTTTCACCACACCCCCAACTTAGGCTTTTGGACTAAGTTGGCTATTCAAACAAACCACACTTCA
Source organism: Solanum acaule (assembly GCA_036250505.1). Classification (NCBI taxonomy): domain Eukaryota; kingdom Viridiplantae; phylum Streptophyta; class Magnoliopsida; order Solanales; family Solanaceae; genus Solanum; species Solanum acaule. The sequence continues at coordinate 15,807 of JAJOOR010033245.1, read as the reverse complement.
TGAGGATTATGGGTGAAGGGACAAACAAAGTTCTCATTTGCTCAAGTTTCATCAAAGAAAAGGATAAGGCTCATAGGGTGTTCAAGCAAAGTTCACACTCTCACAAGTGATGCCACAAAAGTGCTATAATGTCAAATTGTTTCACTCTTTAAAATTGTTGCCTATGATCATTTCAAGAGCTTGCATCACTTAGTCAAACTGACCAATGGGGCAAATTCTAGATGTCATCACACATGGTTCACGGTAAACTTATCACACAAGGCATTAGCACCAATATCAAACAATACTCCACACATTATCTAATGTGCAATGTTCATTACAAGAGACTTAATTCGACAACCAGCAAGTCACAAAGGGATGCAAAAAGTTCACATATTGCCTATGCAACTTCATTTCACCTCATCGTAGTTGCACATTCATTTTTTTTCGATTGAGAGCACTATTCAAGTCATCAGTATTGATCACAACTGATACTCAAATTTGCACAAGAACAACCACAATCAAACACACTCAAAAGGTGGCAAAACTTACTGAATGGTCTAAAAATCATTTGCAATTGAAACAAGGAGCTACAAGATCAAACATCCACAAAAGAGTGCCATAACACAAGTAAAACACAAAAACCCAATATATACAAAAATAACAATCACAAGAGGTAGGTATGGAAATACCTCACCCCACCACAAATAAAAAGAAATTAGTCCTCAAATGCAATAAAGTACTAAAAATCAATAAAAGTGACAGAGAGGGAGGTAAAGAGAAGTCCTGTCTACGCAGTCGCTCCATCTGCTGGGGTATCAGTGCCTAGAGTCACATCAGCAGTACCAGTTCCACTGGACCTAACCATGGTGGTGCCTCTTATGGAGATTTGGGGGCCAGTCTCAAACATTGCATCCTCAAAATCAATGAGATGATCATGCACATCAGCATCTCGCTCCCTAAGCTGCTCATCATCTCTCTCCGCCTCTTATGCATCAACTACCACATTTATCTGTACGTCTCCAGTGGTAGGCGGAGGAATCTAAGAAGTAGCTGGGGCATCCTCCGTCTCAGCTGCCTCAAATAAAATGGTGAAGTATGTAGACTTTAGATAGTCTACATCCTTCCTCAGGTCTGCAACCTCGGCTCTCAAAGTTGTAACATCTGAAGTCTCCCTCTGTCTACTCTCACACTGAACTCTCTCTATGAGAGTGTCAATAGATGATTGTATGGGTGTCAGTGCAGCTAGGATAGCACTGTCGATCATCCATGGTACCGCAACCTCCAATCGAGTAGCCCTCACATCTGCAGAATGGGCTAAGTGCCCCATCTTAAGGTACATGGCCTGAGTGATCTTGGTAGGATTGTATGTAGTAGAAGTACCAGGAGTTTGGGAGGTAGTAGAAGTACCTGAAGGTCTATAGGCCGGAGTAGGCAAAGATGTTTTTGCAGGTATCCACTGGAGCTGCCCTCGTCATGTCTGCCTCTTACAGCATGTACTCGGCCTCTACACACCGAATGTCTGTGGAGGATGTGGGAGTGACCTTAATATCCCTCGTCTCATCATGAGGAACTTCAGCATGCCAGCACAATTCTATGATCAAGACCGAGAAATAAAGGGATGTCTGGCGATGTTTGGCCCTCATGGCCATCTCCTCCTCAATAATAAGTCCCAAGTTGAGCCGCTTCTTTGCTAAGATTGATCCTTAATAGGCTGCCTTTGCATGACAGAGGATTGATTCATTTTGTGAAGGCATGATGGAGCTGCTGATGAATCCGAACCAATATCGTGCAGATACATTCAAATCCTTATTTTCTATCTGGGCTCCCTCCTCGATCCACCTAGGATTGGTATCAGAAATAAGGGGGACAAGCCAGCCCTTTAGGCTGTCCAAGGACTAAGCAGTCGTCAGGCCTTCAAACTCGTGCTCAAATCCTGTGGCTCTGTCAAGCACAATATTTATGTTGTTGTTGTTGCACCCAACTTCACTTCCTTGAACCATTACAGACTTCACTGGTCTGAAGGCACTGGCCGTCTTCTTTCCCTAAGGAACCAGATCAATGTAAGCAAAATAGAATTCACCAACCTAGGTGGAGATATATGGGCCTCGAGGCCTGGTGAAGATATGGAATCTGTGACACTGGAGTATCTCCCTCACACTAGAGTACCAGCCCTCTAGGCCCTATGTGGATAGTAGTTTCTCTTCTAGAATTGTCCGCAATCCATCGGCTTTCAATTTGTTAAATAGCCGGAGAGGAGGAACCACTGGTGGAACTGGGATCATAGTTAGCGCTGGAGCTGGCACTGTATCTGCTGCAGGAGGAGTGGCTGCTAAAGCTTTATATCAGTTTGGGTAAGACCTACCACAGATCTCTGCTCGCCTAGAATATCGGGGCTAGTCATTATCTAGCTCGGAGAGTTCAGCCTGGGAGTCAACAAACTCTCTTTGCTTGTCAGAGTTGTGCTCTGGGGTTTTAGATACGGCTCTATTGACCTTACCCTTGCCTCAATTTAGAGGCTCTGCCCTTCCCTTTTTAGGAGGATTGGCTCCCCTTTATTTTATCACTAGGCCCCGTGCTCTTTTACGGATTAACATGTCAAGATTGGTTCTAGCCATAACTACAAAAACATCAAAAAGAGTTATATTTATTTCAAGAAAAGTAGCTGAAAAAAATTTGCAGACAGCCTCGGCGAAATGATCGCCGATTCGTCGAATCACTTTGGCGAGCAAGATCGGGCTCACCGAATGGATTGGCTCAAATATTCTAAGAAATTTTAGCATGTCAGCAATGGGAAGAATCTTTCGGTGAATCAACGACAATATTCGAAGAGCACAAACCAGTCCGCCAAAAGTTACAGTGTATTTTAGAGGTTAGGGGTATAAAAGGGCAATCCAACAAAACTTACGGCGAGTCGCCGAATGCACTCGGAGAACTCTAGCTTCTCGCCGAAAGTTACAGAACCAAAACATAAGATTCTCATAAAATAACAGGTGATCAAGGGAGATTCGGCGAACCGCCAAGTAGTTCGGCGAGCTCGACCCAGCTCCCCAAACTGCCCAACGTGCCTACTTTCAAGCCTGAATTCCAAAATCAACCCCGCAGCACCCGAAAACAAAATCAAAACCTGCACTAGTTCAATTAGGCTCAGACCCATAATTCCAATGCCCCCGGGATACTCAGACATCTCCCGATTGGGCCAAATTTGGCCATTTGACGACTTTAGCCCTTAAGAATAAAGTCAACCGCTCCATCATTGGGCAAACAACATCATTTGGTACAAATGATTTATTGTTCCTTATGTTGAAATGCATTTAGTTTTAGTTGCTTATATGCTTCATGAGGTTAAATGTTGAACATGCGTAAATGTTATTTATTAAAAGGATGCAGAGTGTGCTTTTATGAGAAAATTGCTCAAATGTGCTTAATGATGTTGTAATGAGCATGATGTAAATTGGAGAAGGAAGTTCCACCAACAAAATGAGAAATGTTGTTGCTTTGAAGAATAATGAGTTTGTAGATGTAGTTCCTACTTTCTTGTATATGCATTGAGCTTATTGATGTGGAGTTGATGTTTCCTCCTAAGATTATGCATATATATTGATGTGTCATGATTTTTGGGCTACTAGTCTCGAGTAGTTTTCCCTTAATGTGTTTAAAGTGTCATTCGAGGACGAATGTTCCTAAGTGAGGGATAATGTAACGACTCCGAAAAGGATAGGTGAACTAGAGCCTTAACGTTTGGGTTAGTGTGTATTTAGGTTGTTGCCTATGTTGTTTTAGAACCTAGATGGAGCAAGGTAGAAGCCTAGGGTGCAAGCAAGGGGCTTAGACTAGCAAGATAGCGTGAAGGAAGCCTTGTTCCTTGAAGGGTTGTTTGGCCATGGGGCTATTTGATCACCCAAAGGGTTGGGCGAGTCGCCCTTGTGCCCTTGTGATCGCCTAGTGGCTGTCCTATTTGGCCAAGATGCTGGACCAAAGGGAGAGTAAAGTCCAAGCTCGCCAACCAGCTTTGCGTGCCACTCATTAACTCCTTTTGATCGCCTAGTGGACTGCCCAATTTGGGAGCTCAATGGAAAATTGGGCGAGCCAGGGTGCACTTGGTGAGTCGCCTAGTGTCCTTAGCGAGCCAAGAAGGGAAAATAGGCGAGGTAAGTTGTGAAGGAGGTGAAATTTTAAAGTTGGAAGTTTAAAGGTCTCTGAGTCCTCTTTCCAACTCCACCAAGTTTGCCCAATTCCGATCTCGGAGTGAAAAGTTATCCCCGTAATAGTGAAGCACTATCAGGCTGGAAAAATGGGCGAGCCAAAGGCCATTTGGCGAGTCGCCTAGTGCCCTTGGCGAGCCAAAGGGTGCAAAGGGCAAACTTAGACGGGTTTGGTGCAAACTGTAAAGTTTAAACTTTGTGGGTTCTTAGTTCCTGTCCAATGTTAAGTCCTTAATATTCTTTTCCTTTCCTAACAACTATAAGACCTTTTTATGACCTAAATCCTTTCATTCAAGTCACTCCAAATAGAATAAAAAAGAAACCCACCTCCTCTCAAATATTTCTCTCACTAGAAATCCTCCATTAGAGAATAAGAAGAAGGGAGCCATTGAAGATAGGGTTTGGTGATTTTAAGGTGGTTCTTCCTCAAATTGCTTGGGGATTCTTAGTACAGGTATGGTGATCCTTCATCTAGGGTTAGCTTTCACCCTAGAGTCAATTTTAAAGAAGTTTTTAATGTTTTCAAGGTTCATGAAAAACCAAGGGTTTTACTCAATCTCATGGGTTCCTTTTTCAAACGATTTCAAATGGTTTCTAATGTCATAAAATGATTGTATTGATGTTTAATTGATGATTTATGATGAAAATATTCTATGAACCCATGATTTCTCTAAATTCCTAAATTGTGCCTTATGAAGTGGGTTGTTGATTATGAATGAATGTTGATGGATTTATGCCTAGATTGATTTAGATTATTGATTTTTATCGTCATCTATGTCTAACTATAATGAATTGTTGATGAATTGAGGATTGGTGATTATGGCCTTGAAAGGGCAACTTTGACCTAATTACTTGTTGTAATAGAATTATGCTTAAATTGTTGATCCACTTGAAAGGTGGATGTATTTACTTACTCTGAATATTGTGATCATGGCCTTGAAGGCATATTGTGAGGAATTGAAGTATTATCATAATATTGTAATATGAATGTATAATGTGAAGGATATACATGTGATTTCAATGATAGAATGATGATCTTGTATAGAATGCGAATGTGTTGTGATTGAAAACATATTCTCACTTAACACTAATGAATGATGATGATGGAATGTAAAGGGTTCTATAATGTAATGTTGAATATCTTGAATTGGTAGGCTAAGGCATCAATTTCTTGTATTGAGGAATGTGATCATGAATGAAGTATCTTAACTTGGTAGGCTTAGGCATCCTTTTCTTGTATAATGAATGTGTGTTGACTTGATGAATATGAATCGATAGGCTATGACATTTCTTTCATATATGAGTAATGAACGTGCCTTGACTTTATGAATATGAATCGATAGGCCAATGGGATTCCCTTTATAAATGAATGAGCTATGAGGCTTGTATAAGACCCCTTCGGGGTCGAGTACGCCATGTTACAACTAGGGGGTGCTCTCAGGTCAGGACAAACATGGTATCAGAGCACAAGATTTTGGAATTATCTTAGGATGTCTCAAACCACGTATAGTAAAGTCTTGTTCATAATGTGAACCACGCGACATTATGAATAGGAGGCTACTGGGTGTTAAGAAAGTTTTACTTCTTCATTCTTCAAGTCGTGCCATAGAGTTTAACTCTATAACGTCTTTCCCTTATTCCTTATGTGATGGTCTTTGTGACCACTTGAAAGGAGAATGTTAGATGGGTTGAGGGAGAGAAAAGGTTGGTTGTGATGCCAACTATGGCTATGGGACTTGATAGATGTGAGATGGAAGATTGTGATGCAGACTTTAGTGTGAATGGGTTGTTTTATGGTTATGTGTGATTTTGGTAGAAGGTTATGATGAGTTTTGAGGTATGTTGAAAGAATTGAATCTTAAAAGAGTTGGTATAGGCTTACTCCCAAGTGGGGGATAATGTTCCTAGAATGTAAGATCTTTGACTGTCCTTGATCTTCATGAGTTAGGCTTGTTTGATGTTCTCACCTTAAGAGGTGTAGTGAGTTTGAGGAGTTTAGACCCGGTGTGGTAGACTCATATGAGACCTTGAGTGATGTGATAAGGTTGGTTGTGAGCAAGAGTTGCTTAATGAGGACCTTCCTAGTTTAAAAGTACTGGTATGTTGATGGTTTCTTGTAAGTTGTGGATGTCTTGATTAAGGTTTCCTTGTGGTGTTCATGTTGACCTTAGTTGGGTTTACTCCTAATTGGGGTCCTATGTGACATTGTGTTTTCATGTTCTCCTTATTTTATGCATGTCCTAGTTGGATTCTTGTTTAATTGAGAAAATGAGTTTTCATGATTTATTGTTCCTTATGTTGATATGCATTTAGTTTTAGTTGCTTATATGCTTCATGAGGTTAAATGTTGAACATGTAAATGTGATTTATTAAAAGGATGCATAATGTGCTTTTATGAGAAAATTTCTCAAATGTGCTTAATGATGTTGTATTGAGCATGATGTGAGTTGGAGAAGGAAGTTCCTCCAACAAAATGAGAAATGTTGTTGCTTTGAAGAATAATGAGTTTGTAGATGTAGTTCCTACATTCTTGTATATGCATTGAGCTTATTGATGTGGAGTTGATGTTTCCTCCTAAGATTATGTATATATATTGATGTGTCATGATTTTTGGGCTGCTAGTCTCGAGTAGTTTTCCCTTAATGTGTTTAAAGTGTCATTCGAGGACGAATGTTCCTAAGTGGGCGATAATGTAACGACTCCGAAAAGGATAGGTTGAACTAGAGCCTTAACGTTTGGGTTAGTGTGTATTTAGGTTGTTGCCTATGTTGTTTTAGAACCTAGATGGAGCAAGGTAGAAGCCTAGGGTGCAAGCAAGGGGCTTAGACTAGCAAGATAGCGTGAAGGAAGCCTTGTTCCTTGAAGGGCTGTTTGGCCATGGGGCTGTTTGATCACCCAAAGGGTTGGGCGAGTCGCCCTTGTGCCCTTCTGATCGCCTAGTGGCTGCCCCATTTGGCCAAGATGCTGACCAAAGGGAGAGTAAAGTCCAAGCTCGCAAACCCGCTTTGCGTGCCGCCCATTGACTCCTCTTGATCGCCTAGTGGACTGCCCAATTTGGGAGCTCAATGGAAAAATGGGCGAGCCAGGGTGCAATTGGCGAGTCTCCTAGTGCCCTTGGCGAGCCAAGAGGGGAAAATGGGCGAGGTAAGTCGTGAATGAGGTGAAATTTTAAAGTTGGAACTTGGAACATCTCCCATGAGGCTAAGGCAACCCCACGAGCCTTCCTATGGTCCGTGGTCAAGACCATGACTCGTGAAGTCGCTCGTGTAGGGAAACCTTGGTTTGGCACTTTTGGGAGTGCACTGCCTCACCAACCAAGGGTGGCAGTACGACTTGTGGTGGCCACCACGGGACGTGAAGACCCTCGTGGTCATGGTAGGCAATGTCTAGGCTAGTTTTGGCCCCCTAGCCATGGCCTTCTGATAAATGCTATCAAAGATACTTCATCCAATATTAAGCATCAACGATAATTTAATAGTAATATAACCCAACTAGTGAGTTGGGGTCGAGTCCCAAGGGAGTAGGTTTTCCATCAAATTCGAAGAAGAAGCTGTGATTCAATCTCTTCGGTGAAACGCTTACCACGCCTTTATGGTTATTGTTGCAACTGTCAAATTTCACTCAGATTTTCACAAATCAACATGAAATGAATAAGTATTAAAGTAGAACCTAGGGAATTGACCAGCCAATTGTCAAATTTGACTTTAGAGGGTGCATGTTGATACTAATAATAAGGCACTTTGTTGTGGATAGGTCAGGCCATATATAAGATAACTTTCTCTCGAACAATTACCTTTTCTATGATGAATTCTCTTGAACTTCAACACCATCGGATGATTCCCAACCCTTTATCCTCAACAAATCCACTCTCTCGAGCTGGATACAAATGATAGATTACGTATTTCACTCTCTCAAGATTCGAGTAACCCACTACTAGGGAAGCTGAGATTGTTACCTTGGTTCTGTGCTTCTCTCTCGAGCAATCTCACAACACGAAATTAGTTACACTAAGTATGCAAAACAACATCAAGACACAATAACACTCAGAACCACTTCAAATTAACCTCACTATTTACATTTCAACAATACCCACTTAGCAAAACACAAAAATAGGATTCATAGTCAAAACCCCAAGAGAAGGGTTTTAGCCACTCATATCAAAAGTAGAAAAATAAACATCCATCTTCTTCCCCATAAATGAAAATAAAAAATGAGAATTATATCAGGAATTCAACTATGAATCTTCTCTATTACATAATCCCTAAGAAAAACTAGATAAAATTACGTTGTCTAGTATTTGGTAATGTTCTCTCTCTGTTACGGTTCGTCCTCTCCTTTCTGAATGCTTTCTCTCTTCAACAAAAATTAATTTAAAAAAGTCTGATATGTAGCTGTTTAAGATCACTCGGCGAGGTAAGTTGGGCTCCGGCGACTCGCTGATTGTTCTTCATCTCACCTTCATTGTTCACTTCTTCTTGGTCCAACTATTGTAACTTTAGGCGATCCAAATCGGGATCGCCAAATGATTGTGCGAGTCACCTTTTTTTCTTCTATCTCTCCCATCAGCACTTGTTTGAATCTTCTTCAGCACTTTTGGCGACCTGGTCGTCCCTCGCCAAATGGATTGGCAACACACCAAATGGAACTTTTGCTCGCTGAAATTACCCCTAGTTTAGCTCCAACATTCCGTAACTTTAGGCGGTATCGTAGAAATTAACAAAAATATGATTTATGAACTATGGCTACTTAATAAGCTTTACTTAACATGGGTGAGATTATGAGGTCTTATTCATGCATTGCACAAGTATGCTTTGAGGGTATTTATGATATGTCCCTCTTATGATATGATGATTAATGTAATGAATATGCTTATGACTTATGCTTTTCCACTATCTTTATAATGATGTTTTAACTTAGTAAATTGCATGCATTCAAATAAAATGTCCCTTTTAGCATGTTTTCATGGTTTTTATGCATGACTATCATACTTAGTGCATTTTTGTACTAACCTTTTCTTTTCCTACATTTTCCCCAAGTGTATGGTCCGATTCTCAAGGTGATAATCGTTGTGGCTAAAGCTTGCATTTGATTATTCTCCTAGCTTGTTGGTGAGTCCTCATGATTCAAGGACGGATGTTATCTCATTGTAGTTCTTTTCTTGTATTTCCTTTTTGGACTATGTTGTATGGGTTGGGACTCAATTTCATTCAAGTATTGTAATAGATGGCTATATTGAGAAAAGTCTAGACTTCCGCTTTCCTTTATGAAAATTTTGGACTTGAAATGCATTTTTACTTTTTATTGCTCGATGCTATGTTATAATATTTAGATGGATTACATGGTGCCTTTCGAGGTTCTATGTGCCTTGCTACATCAAGGGGGTACCCCTGGGTCATGAAAAACTTTGTAATCAGAGCACAAGAGACTCAAGTCATCAGATTGAGTTTAACATTGCACACTAGCGAAAGTGTGGAATCTTGTTTGATATTGGTGCCAACGCCTTGTGTGATGAGCTTACCGTGAACCATGTACGATGACACCTACAATTTTCCCTATTGGTCCAGTTGACTAAGTGATGCAAACTGTTGAAATGATCTTAGGCAACAAATTTTAAAGAGTGAAACAATTTGACATTATACCTCTTTTGTGGCCAACCTTGTGAGTGTGTGAACTTTGCTTGAACCCCTTTTGAGCCTTATCCCTTTTCTTGGAAGAAACTTCATACAATTGTAACCCTCTTTTTATCCATTCGCCCATAATCCTCATGAAGTGTGGTTTCTTTGAATAGCCAACTTAGGCCAAAAGCCTAAGTTGGGGATGTGGTGAAAGGACAAGGTAAATCAAGAAGTGCAAAGAAATCCCCCTTTTGATCCATGATTTTGAGAAAGATGGAACCCCTCCATACAAAAAAAAAACAAAAAGAAAATAAGAATGAAAAAGAAAAAGAATGTTAAAGTTTTGAAATAGAGTTGTGAAAGTGCAAGAGAAATGGGGTGTTTGGTATTCCATCAAAAGTAAATAATGGGGTGAAATTTGAGCATGAATGAAAATGTTGAAGAAAAGAAAGGAAAGTTGTTCATACCACATTTAATGAGGATAGAATCCACTTAGCCTAAATGACCATACCTTTGCACTCAGACCCGTTACGAGCCTTGAAAAGACCTTTTTGATCTTGAGTAAGCTGAAACAAATATTGGCTGGAAAATAAGGGCAAGTCTATGGGTGAAGTCATGCATGTGTTCATCTTTTTGAGTGTGAGAGTTGTTTGTGATTCTGAAACTATAATATGTTGAATAATTGTGTGTGAATATGGAATAATTCTTTGTGTGAGGGCATTTGAGTATCTTTGTTGAGCGTGAACTTGCATTTGAAGCAAGTATTGTGAACTTGAGAATCTTCGATAAAGGTGTGTCACAACTTGAATCTTTGAGTGTACAATTGATCATAGCATAAGTAAGTCGAGTCTTTTTGTGTGCATTTATGATTGGGTCTTGTGTAGCACTATTTGAGACATACTTTTTGAACTGCTGAACTTGAGTTTTACTCGAGGACAAGCAAAAGTTTAAGTTGGGGGTGTTGATGAATCCAATATTTGGACTCATTAATGGCTTTATTTACAATGATATAGTTTCCTCAAATATTTATTTTGTGCCAATAACTGGTCTAAAATCCTTGATTTCCAGGTATATGGATTGAGGAACCAAGCAAGAACACTAATTTTGACAAAGGAACCGAGCTGAAAGTGTGAAGAAAAAGAAGCCTGGTGATCGCCTAGTCCACATGGCGAATTGCCAAATGGCTATTTGACCGCCTAAAGTTCCAGTGTGCCAAGCCTTGAAGGCGAAAACCAAGTTGGCGAGAGAAAGGAGAAGTCGACGGATTGTCGAGTGGTTCCGTAATACAGTGTTGGATCCCCCAAAATTACAGACCTTGAGGAAGCTGAAAGCCAAGGCAGAAGGGAGAGAATATTGACTAAAGGGCGGATCATCGAGTGGATCAGCGAGCCCGACTTACTGTGCCGAATGGCCTTTCGCAGCATATTTTTGGCTACTATAAATACATTTTTGAACATCAAGTTTTGTATGATCAAATTATTATTAAATATTGAGTTCTATGTTTTCGGTATTGATGTTTGAACATTGAGACAAGTTTTTCTCTAGTTTTCCTTTAGCTTTGAAGAATTGGAGTTTTTCACTTTTGAAGAATTGGAAGTGGGTCTTTGAGATTCTTCGATTTGGACCTTTGTAAAGAGGAAATCAATCTTACCCAGTTGATGGAAACTCAATTTGGTAAAGATTTTTATCTTTTTATGATGTCTAGATAAAACCCCAATTCTTGGGGTGTGATTATGGGCTAATTTAGTTTATGGGTATTGCTAATTGTTAGTCTAAATGCTATTTAGAATTGAGTTCAATCAATAATTGTGGTTTAATTTAAGAATTGTAGTTGCGAATACAGTTCTACACTTGTGTTTTTTGCTTGCTCGAGGGACAAGTTTTAGAACTAAGAATATTGATTGATGGTCCGTGGGTATTGGGTTGTCATGGGTTCAGCGAGAGAGAGTAAATCCTAAACCCTTTTTCACACATTCAGCTCAAGAGAGTGAATGGACTAAGTGGTGGGCTGGTCTTATTTTTCGTGCTTGTCGATGTTCAAGAGAAATCTACTTGATTCAAGGAAAATTATTCCAGAGAAAGTCTACCTCCTCTATAGTCTAGTTTACTCACTAATATTTAGATATTCTCTAATAGTTGCAATTACCCCTTTGTCTATATCAACCTATAATTAAATCACATCCTAAGAACCCGTCTCATTATTGTTATTTCGTATTATTTGTTACTGTTGTAGTTGATAACTAAAACCAAACCCCCTTTATTTGACATTCGTGTCACCCCATGATTTGGATAACGTTTTTATTCGATAATGTCTATTCCTATGACTGGTTTGACCATATTCATACTTCCCAATTGATTCTCAAACACGTACCGCTCCTTGTGGGATTTGACCCCTATTCATTTAGTTGGGTTTTATACTAACTACCGATCGTTGACACTTAGAATTTGATGAAGTGTCCTTGAAACGTTAATCACTCATCCTCAAGCTAATTAAGCTCCAATTGATCCTTCGGCTATGTTGTATCTGGAGGTTAGGTTGACTTTTCCAATGTTGTCCCAAGCTGTGACGTCTCACGCCAATAAAAATGTTGTGATTCATGTGAATCCTAATGTGAATTTGATGGCTTCAAGACTGAGATTTTTTACAAGAATGAACCCCCCCGAGTTTCATGGCTTCAAAGTTGAAGAGGATCCTCAAGAATTTGTGGAAGAGATTTATAAAGTACTTGCAATAATGCGGGTGACTTCAGTAGAGAAAATGTATTTAGGCACTTACCAATTCAAAGGCGTTGCTCGAGTATGGTATACTCAATGGGAGAACAATAGGCCCGTAAGAGCGGCTCCCATAGAGTGGGAAGCGTTTCAATCGGTGTTTCTTGATAGTTTCTTTCCCCGAGAGTTGAGGGAAGCTAAGGTGGAAGAGTTCATTAACCTTCATCAAGGAAGTATGAGCATGAAAAAGTATGCACTAAAGTTCACTCAATTTTCCAAGTATGCTCCAAATATGGTGGCAAATTGGAGAAATGAGATGAGTAGGTTTTTGACGAGTGTGTTCAACTTGGTAGGAAAAGAATTTCGTATGGCAATGCTCCATCATGATATAGATATCTCACGTCTTAGGGGGTATTCCCAACAAATGGAGGAAGACAAACTCAAGGAAAAGAATAGGGAAGTGTAAAGAGCTAGGACTAGTTATGGAACTTCCCCAATACTAGGTCCGATGGACAAGGTCGACCAGGGTTCAGACAAATGTTCTCCAACCAAGATTCCTCTAGTGCTCCCTCAAGGGTCAACAAGGATATGGTGTCTAACCCTAAATCTCAATGAGGTAATAGTAGTGGTTCTTATGTGGCTAGGCCAAATTGTGCAAAGTTTGGAAGAAAACATGAGGGTAAGTGCCTAGTTTGCACGGACGGTTGCTATGGTTGTGGAAAGAGTGGTGACAATATGAGAGATTGTCTAATGCTCAAGGCCAAGGGGAGAGAAGTCAAGTAAGCTCCCCCAAGCGGTTCAAACTCCAATGCCCCAAAGCTAAACAACTTTTATGCTCTTTAATCCAGAGGTGACCAGGAGAGCTCCCCTGATGTGGTGACCGGTATGTTAAAAGTCTTTCTTATTGATGTTTATGCCTTATTAGATCCCGGTGATACTTTGTGCTTTGTGACACCTTATGTGGCCATGAATTTCGGTGTGCTCTCCTAAGTGTGATTAGAACATTTTTTGATCTCTACCACGGTTGGTGATTCTGTGCTGGCTAAGAGGATTTATAGAAGTTTTCCCATTTTCTTGTCCCATAGAGTTACTCTTGTTTATTTGGTAGAGTTTGACATGTTAGACTTTGATTTGACTCTTGGTTGGATTGGTTGCATGCATGTTATGCCTCTATCGATTGTAGAACTCGGGTGGTTAGATTCCAATTTCCGAAAGAGCCTATATTAGAGTGGGAGAGGGGAAATTCTATGCCTAGAGGTCAATTTTTGTCCTACCTTAAAGCTAGGAAGAAGATCTTCAAAAGGTGTATTTACCATCTTCTTAGGGTGAGGGATGTGGATTCCAAAACCCCTTCTCTTGTATCTGTTCCGGTAGTCAATGAGTTCCCAGAAGTTTTCCCCAATGATTTTCTTAATATTCTTCCCGAGTGGGAAATAGTCTTTTGTATTGACCTTTTATCGGATAAGCAACCTATATCCATTCCTCCTTATAGTATGGCTCCAGCGTAGTTAAAAGAGTTGAAAGCGAAATTAAAGAATTTGCTAGATAAGGATTTTTTCCGACCGAGTATCTCATGGGGTGCTCTGATGTTGTTTGTTAGAGTGAAGGATGAGTCTCTTAGAATGGGCATTGATTATCATCAATTGAATAAAGTTACCATTAAGAACAAATACCATTTTCGGAGAATTGATGACTTGTTTGACCTACTTCAAGGGGCTAGTTATTTATCTAAGATTGATATTTGTCCGAGTTATCACCAATTGAGGGTGAGACGGGTTAATATTCCCAAGATGACTTTATGAACTCGATATGGTCATTATGAATTCTTAGTAATGTCGTTTAGGCTGACTAATGCTCCGGCAGCATTTATGGACTTTATGAATAAAGTGTTTAGGCAATACCTAGACATGTTTGTGATTGTGTTTATCGATTTTATTTTTATCTATTCAAGGAGTGAGAATGAAAATTTGGACCATTTGAGGATTGTGTTACAAGTTCTTAAGGACCAACAACTTTTTGCAAAGTTTAGCAAATGTGAATTTTGGTTAAGGTCCGTAGCTTTCCCTAGTCATATTGTGTCAAGCAAGGGTATTGAGGTATATCCTAAGAAGATGGATGAGGTCAAGAGTTGGCCTAGACATATATCTCCTTCTGCCATTAGAAGCTTTCTGAGTTTTGCCGGTTACTATAGAAGGTTTGTTGAGAGATTTTCTTCCAATGCTTCACCTATGACGACTTTTGCAACACCCCAGAAATTGTATGACTTAAGTTAGAGCCTCACCTTGTGAATAATGACTTAAAAATAGTTAAAATGATGTTTCTAAACCTAAATTAATGCAATTGACTTGGTTTGGAAGAGTAAAAGTCTAAACGTAAAGAAACGACCACGACGTCCGGAAACTAGAGAAGAATGTGTTCTAGTGTGTCCTTAGGTTTTGGGCAGGTTTGGGAGTGTTTTATGATGGTATAATCTTGTATAAAGGTTTAGATTTGGTAAATATATGTTTATAGGGTCAAAACGTTCGAATACGACTCCCCGGGGCCACCCTAAGGGACCCCGAGAAGGACCTCAACCTTGGCCAAGCAAGCTTGCAAATTGCACTTGGTGGGAATAGCTCTGTGTCGCGGACTAGCTCCCCCAAGGAGCAAAAAGTTTATACGCGACGCAGTCGTGTCGCGGACTCTACTGTCTCAAAATTTAATTCCAAATATCTTCAGGGAACAGCTCCGCATCGCAGATTTGTTCCGCTACGAAAATGCAGAAATTTAGAAATCGATTTTTACTTCATTAAAGAGTCCAACTATGTGAGGGGTATTTAGGGTACTTTAGGGGACGTGTATATAATGATTTTTAAGTCAACTTACCTCAGTTTTATCATTCAAACACAAAACCCCAAAGATCTAAACCTAATGTTCCTTCTTCTCTACTCTATCTTTCTTCTCAAGAACTCCATTGAAGAAGATTGGAGCTTCAAGATGAAGACCAACTCTCCAAGTTTTCAACTTGGATTTTCGTGGTAAATTTTTCAATAAGGTATGGTTGATTATCACTCTTGGGATTCCTTTCCCAAGAGGCCCCTTCAAGATGAATTTCACAACCTCCAATTTCTAGGTTTCAATTCAAAAACATGGGTCTTCTTTATAAAGTGAAATTGATGTTATAAACTGACTTTGATTGATGTTATATGAACAATTATGGATGAATTTATGTTGTATTGGTGGTTTCTTGAAGAATTCCCCATGAGACCCATGTTTCTCCTTATTTTCCTAATTCTAACCCTAGTTTGTGTTGGATA
>JAJOOR010033244.1:0-16145 GCA_036250505.1 Solanum acaule | reverse complement strand
AACGTTTTAACTTTGTTTTAAGACTTAAGTTTCAAGTTAAGCAAAGAGTAAAGTTTGAAGTTCATGTCTTCAAAAGAGTATATCGGGACTATGTATTCGCAAAGAGTAAAATGATTTCACATTTAAAGAAGAAAGGAAACCTTGATTTTCAAAAGAGTCTTTGAGCTAGTTTTCAGTTAAAGAGTAAATGTTTTCACATTTGAAAGGCTGAGATTTCCAAGAGAGCTTTTAAGCTAAGTTTTGAGTAATTATCTCAAACCAAAGAAAGCGTATGTTTTTAAACATAAAGAGCTAGTATCATATTTTGGGAGTAGTATTGAGCACCGCTATGAGGACGAGCTCGAGTTCAGATAACTCACATCTCCATAAACCATGTATCTATCATGGGTAGAAAAGGGTCATACTTTTAGATGAACCCTTTAATGCATTTTAGCATAGACTAGTGGATCCACTTAGTGAGTTAGGTCCTATACCCTTGGCGAGGTATAAGATGGTCCTTGGCAGCGTGAGGTAAATGTTGTATCATCACTATAGCTCTTAAGTGATATTTGTCGGTTAGAAAAACTCCCACAATAGTATATTGATATTTATATACATCAGATTATTTGTATTTTTTACATACATCTCAGAGTTATATGTATCTTTGCATACACACAGAGTTGACATCATGTTTTTAAACAGTTTTTCTTTATATTGCACTTGTTTTAAACTGCTTTATATTGAAATGAGTTCAGTTATGTTGAGTTGAGTTGAGCCAGGCAAGTTTTTCAGTTCCTTTTAGATTCTTTTCAAGGCTATATCTTATTTAGCATTTCAACTCGCATACTCGTACATTCAATGTATTGATGCCAGTTGGTCTGCATCGTTTTATGATGCAGACACAGGTAGCCAGGATCATCATCCAGCGCATCGTTGATCCAGTTGAGCTTCAGAGTGGTTGGTGAGCCTCCTTGCATTCCAGAGGATTCCCCTTTTTTCATTATTTATCATTTTAGTTCATTAGGATGTCGTGGGCCTGTCCCGACATCCATCTCAGTTGTTTTAGAGGCTTCATAGATAGTCAGTCAGATGTTAGTTCATTCGTCATCATTTTGTTATTGGCTTATGTTCAGATTTGAGTTGCCATTTTGGCTAAGTTAAATGTTTATTTTTAAAACATTATGAGTTCAGTTTGAGACAGTTGAGTTATTTAGCATATGAATCCTTTTCTTAATGCTTAAAGTCTTCCGTTGAGTAAGTAAGCCAGGCCAACGATTCGCTTGGGGCCAACAATGGTTCTCGAGTGCCGGCCACGCCCAGGGTGTAGGCTCAGGGCGTGACAAACTTGGTATCAGAGCACATAGTTCAAGAGTCCTAGGGAGTCTATGAAGCCATGTCTGTAGAGTTCTAGTTATCTATGTGAAGCGCGCCACATCTATAATTAGGAGTCTGCAATATTTAGGAACAATCTCACTTCTTTGAAATTCATTTCGTGCATTAGGGTTTATCTCTAAAATGTTTCTTTCTAACTCATACTTATGCGTAACCGTTTGTGAGTTGGACTGTTTTGAGAGTGCTTTCATGGGGCGTTTCTTTCCCTGTAAGCTAAGAGAAGTAAAGAGATGGTTGACAACATGAGGAGCAAGATGAGTTTATTCATTGTTGGGTTGCCTCGTCTGTCAAGTAAGGAAAGTGAGGCAACCATGCTAATAGGTTACATGGGCATAACAAGGCTGACGATCCATGTGCAACAAGTGGAGGAGGACAAGTTGAGGGATAGAGAAGAGTTTAACAATAAGAGGTTTAAGACACCATGAAGTGAATCCGGGTAGCAAAATAGTAGTGTGAACCGGTATTCTTTCCAACATAAGCAGAAAGGACTTGCTTCATCATCTACTAGTGCACCTGAACCAAGATGAAATGTGAGTACAGTAGTCAGAGTTTCAGAGCTAGACCTGCGCATTCACAAGGTACTATGGCACAAGGGGGTACTAAGACTTCTGCATGTGCTAAGTGTGGTAGGAGCCACTAAGGGGTGTGTCGTGATGGCTCCACTAGTTGTTTCAAGTGTGGCCAGAACGGTCATTTTATGAGAGAGTGTCCTAAGAGCAGAGATAGTAATGGTAATGGGGGCAATAAAGCCCAGTCTTCTTTAGTTTCTCCACCAGATAGAGTTGCATCTAGATGAGCTACTTCAAGGGCAGACGGAGAAGGAAACTGTTTTTATGCTATTATTAGTTGCCAAGAGGAAGAGGATTCGCTAGATGTTGTCACTGGTATGATCCAAGTCTTCTGTTTTGATATTCTTCCAGAGCAACACCTTGAGCCCTTCAGTGTTTCTACACCTGTTGAGAATTCTATTCTTGTAGAGAGAGTCTATCGTGATGGTACTTATTTTCCTCAATCACAAGAGTAACATGGCTGATTTAGTTGGGTTAGACATGGTAGATTTTGATGTCATTCACGGTATGGACTGGCTTCATGCCTGTTATGCATCAATATATTGTAGAACTCGAGTAGTCAAGTTCCAGTTTCCAGTGAACCAGTTATAGAGTTGAAGAGCAGTTCAACAGTGCCTAAGGGTCATTTTGTTTCGTACCTTAAGGTGAGAAAGTTAGTTTCTAAAGGTTGTGTCTATCACTTAGTCCGAGTTAATGAATATAGTGTTGAGATACCTCTCATTCAGTCAGTTCCTATAGTAGGAGAGTTTCCTAAAGTCTTTCCTGATGATCTACCCGGAGTTCCTCCTGAGAGATAGATAGACTTCTGCATAGACATTATTCTAGATACTCGTCCTATCTCTATTCCTCCATATAGAATGGCACCAGCAGAGTTAAAAGAGCAGTTGAAAGATCAGCTTGATAAGGGTTTTATTCGATCAAGTGTCTCACCTTGGGGAGCTCCGGTCTTGTTTGTGAGAAAGAAAGATGGTTCCCTTAGGATGTATATAGATTACCGCTAGTTGAACAAGGTTACCATCAAGAATAAGTATCCTCTTCCGAGAATTGATGATCTTTTCGATCAGCTTCAGGGTGCTTCATGTTTCTAAAAAATTGACCTCAGATCAGGCTACCATCAGTTGAAAGTAAGGGAGTGTGATTTTCCAAATATACCATTCAGGACCCGTTATGGTCATTATGAGTTTCTGGTCGTGTCATTCGGTTTAACTAATGCACCAGCAACGTTCATGGACCTTATCAATAGAGTCTTCAAACCTTATTTAGATATGTTTGTTATCGTCTTCATTGATGAGATACTAATCTATTTAAGGAATGAAGAAGATCATGCTAGTCATCTCAAAATAGTTCTCCAGACTTTGAAAGATAGAGGGTTATAGGCCAAGTTATCTAAGTGTGAGTTTTGTCTTGAATATGTGGCATTCCTAGGCCACATTGTGTCTGGAGAGGGAATTAAAGTTGATACTCAGAAAATTGAGGCAGTACAGAATTAGCCTAGACCCACATCTCCAAATGATATTAGGAGTCTCTTGGGTTTGGCTGGCTATTATAGGAGGTTTGTAGAGGGGTTCTCGTCTATTTAATCTCTTTTGACCAAGTTGATGCAGAAGACAATGAAGTTTTAATGGTCTGAAGCTTGTGAGAAAAACTTTCAGGAATTGAAAAAGAGGTTGACTATTGCCCCAATATTGACCTTACCAGAAGGTACCCAAGGTTTTGTGGTGTATTGTGATGCATCTAGAGTTGGTTTGGGTTGTGTGTTAATGTAGAATGACAAAGTTATAGCTTATGCCTCCAGACAGTTTAAAGTTCATGAGAAGAGTTACCCAACCCGTGATCTAGAGTAGGCTGCCGTAGTATTTTCCTTGAAAATATGGCGTCATTATCTTTATGGTGTTCATGTGGATGTGTTCACCGATCACAAGAGTCTACAGTATGTGTGTAGTTAGAAAGAGCTTAATCTTAGACAGAGGAGGTGGTTAGAATTACTCAAGGATTATGACATGGATATTTTTTATCACCCAAGTAAGGCTAATGTTGTTGCTGATGCCTTGAGCAGGTTGTCTATGGGTAGTACCGCCCATGTTGATGAAGAAAAGAGAGAGTTGGCAAAAGATGTGCATAGACTTGCACGCCTGAGAGTCAGACTTACAGACTTATAGATTCTACAGAAGGAGGGATAGTGGTGATGAATGGGGATGAATCATCATTAGTGTCAGAAGTAAAAGGCAAGCAAGACCAAGACCCCATTTTGCTTGAATTGAAGGCAAATGTTCATAAGCAAAAAGTATTAGCTTTTGAACAAGGGGGAGATGGTGTATTGAGGTGTCAAGGTAGGTTTTGTGTACCAAGGGTGGATGAATTCCAAGAGTGGATCATGGAAGAAGCTCATAGCTCCAGATATTCTATCCATCCAGGTTCCACAAAGATGTACCATGACTTGAGAGATGTCTATTGGTGGAATAGTATGAAGAAGGGCATTGCAGAGTTTGTTGCTAAGTGTCCGAATGGCCAACAAGTTAAAGTAGAGCACCAAAGTCCTGGTGGTAGGGCTCATAATATAGACTTTCTGGAATGGAAGTGGGAGAAGATGCAAATATCCTATTTGATGGTTTGAAGTTGGTGAAGCTGGGTTGATAGGACCAGACTTAGTTCATCAAGCTATGGAGAAGGTGAAAGTGATTCAAGAGAGGTTGAAAACGGCGCCGAGTTGTCAGAAATCCTACACTGATGTTAGGAGAAGGGAGTTAGAGTTTGAAGTAGATGATTGTGTATACTTGAAAGTTTCACTCATGAAGGGTGCCATGAGATTCCGTAAGAAGGGGAAGCTTAGTCCCTGGTATATTGGCCCTTACAAAATATCGAAAGGGGGTAGGTAATGTAGCTTATGAGCTGTAGCTATCACAAAAGTTAGCAGCAGTTCATCCGGTATTTCATATTTCCATGTTGTAGAAGTGCATGGGAGATCATTCATTGATCATACCAACTGAAATCAATGATAGTTTATCTTATGAAGAGATCCCTGTTCAGATTTTAGATCACCAAGTTCGCAAGTTGAGAACAAAAGAGGTAGCATCAGTCAAAGTTCTATGGAGAAATCAGTTTGTTGAGGAATTTACTTGGGAAGCTGAAGCAGATATGAAGAAGAAATATCCATATCTCTTCAAATCCGTGGAAAATTCCAGATCAAGGCACTAATTTTCTTCTTAGTACTCTTTACTTTATGAGATTGCATGTGTGTTTGCATTGATTGTTGGGTGTTTGAGCTGAAGGTTAGATGTTATACCCTTAGCTTAGTAAGGGTAATCTCATTCGAGGACGAATGTTCCCAAGGGGGAGATATTGTAACATCTCGCAATTTGAAATAAATAGGAAGAAGCCAATAATTGGAAATAGTCATTTTTGGAAAGAATTAAAATCTGGAAATTTTGTCAAGTTAGGAAAAAAGTGAGTTTTGGTCAAATTCAAACGGCCATAACTTCTAGCTCAGAATGAGTTAAGAGTACTTCCAGGTATGGTTGAAAAGATCTTGGATTAATCTTTCCAACTTCACTAATTTTGAACGATTCCGAGTTTGTATGAGCGAGATATGCTCTTTGGAAGTTGGGCTATTCAAATGAGGAAATGCCCAATCCGGATTTTTAAAGGGTGTTTTGGTCTTTTCCATACCCTATTATTTTAATTCGTTTTTGGTGAATTAATTAAGGGTCAAAATTGAATTGGTTTTGTTTAGGCAATTGGACATTTACGCTAAGGTTTTTGGAGAAAGAATGCAAAAGGAGAAAAGAGGAGAAGGAACAAGAATCATCAAGATCTTCAAGAATCGCTTGTGGATTTCATCGGGGGTGATCCCTACAAGGTATGTGAGGCTTCCATAACATTGGGTTCGTTCACCCACATGCCAAACATATTTATTTCAGCATGGATTCGTCCTAAAAGAGTTTGAAAGTTGATGTTCTTGATATCTATTCTTGATTTTGATGTTGTTCTTGAATTTGGCTGATATTGGGAAGTTTCTGAGATTGTTACGTCGTATTGTAGAGTTGTTTCGAGTTAGGTTCTTAGGTACATTTGCTGGGTATCTGTATCTAAAATAAATTTGAGAAAAAGAACCGAGTTTGGGTGAATTGGGGCTGGGAAACGAAGAAGAAATTTTGTCGGTCAAAATTTGGTGGTGGTGGCGCGTCGCGGAGCTACTTCCCAGTTTTGGGAAAGTTCGTTTCGCATCGTAGAGCCATCACGGAGTGTTCTGCCTCAAAAGTCATTTTCAAAACTAAATTTTAAACGTCTCTCCACGTTGCGGACCCACCTTCTAATTTTGATATTTTGATTTTTTCTCATGTTTAGCCATCTAAAATCATTCCTAAACTTTATGAGATCTTTTCTATCACAAATCATAATCCTTGAATCCATAAATTCAATTCAAGGAAAGTTAAGAGTCAAGTCAAGAGAAGTCAAGAGTCAAGTCAACAGAAGTCAAAAGTCAAGTTAAGAGAAGTTCATAAAGTATTTCAAAAGTCTTTCACAAACGTTTTAACTTTGTTTTAAGACTTAAGTTTCAAGTTAAGCAAAGAGTAAAGTTTGAAGTTCATGTCTTCAAAAGAGTATATCGGGACTATGTATTCGCAAAGAGTAAAATGATTTCACATTTAAAGAAGAAAGGAAACCTTGATTTTCAAAAGAGCCTTTGAGCTAGTTTTCAGTTAAAGAGTAAATGTTTTCACATTTGAATGGCTGAGATTTCCAAGAGAGCTTTTAAGCTAAGTTTTGAGTAATTATCTCAAACCAAAGAAAGCGTATGTTTTTAAACATAAAGAGCTAGTATCATATTTTGGGAGTAGTATTGAGCACCGATATGAGGACGAGCTCGAGTTCAGATAACTCACATCTCCATAAACCATGTATCCATCATGGGTAGAAAAGGGTCATACTTTTAGATGAACCCTTTAATGCATTTTAGCATAGACTAGTGGATCCACTTAGTGAGTTAGGTCCTATACCCTTGGCAAGGTATAAGATGGTCCTTGGCAGCGTGAGGTAAATGTTGTATCATCACTATAGCTCTTAAGTGATGGTTGTCGGTTAGATAAACTCCCACAATAGTATATTGTATATTTATATACATCAGATTATTTGTATTTTTACATACATCTCAGAGTTATATGTATCTTTGCATACACAGAGAGTTGGCAACATGATCCCTAGATCAAACCCATGATCCCAAACATCCAAACTAGGGTTGTTTCCACCATAGAATCTATAACATCCGGCAATTTGAAATAACTATGAAGAAGCTTATAATTGGAAATAGTCATCAATTCAAAAATCTGGAAATTTAGCGAAGTACGGGAAAAATGAGTTTTTTGGTCAACTTCAAACGGTCATAACTCCTAGCTCAGGATGATTTAGGTGTATTTCCAGTTATGTTTGGAAAGCTCTTGGAATGATCTTTCCTACGCCGCCGAGTTTGCGCGATTCCGAGTTTGTATGAGTGAGTTATGCCCTTTGGAAGTTGGGCTGTTGGCATAGGGAAGTTCTTCCGAATTTGTAAGGGTATTTTTGTCTTTTCCCTAACCATTTATTTTGGTTATATTAAGGGACTAGACTGATTTTAAATCAGTTTTTCCTTTTGAAAAGTGAGAGTTAGGGCTTTTGAGAGAAGAGGAGAAGAAGAGGAGAAAGAGAAAAAGAAGCAAGGTTCGTAAAGATCGTCGTGGATTTCGTCGGGGGTGATCCCTTTTAAGGTATGTGAGATCATAGTGTTGGGTTGGTTCATTCCCCCACACACCAAACTCGTTTTAATTTTGAGAAAAAGATTGGTTGTTTTGTTGAATTCTATTGGTTTTGTTGTTGAAGTTTCTTATTGGTTTGGTGCATGTTTCCGGATGGAATTCCGAGTTGAATCTATTGTGTATTGAGGGTTTTAATGATTATGAGTGTTTGGGGAAAGAACCTTGGATGTTAAGAGGGTTTAGAGTTGGAGAAACTAAGGAACAAAGTCGGTTTTTCAGGGGAAAAGGCTGGGGCGTCGCGCCAGCCAGCGCTCCCCAAAAGGGACTCTGAAGTTTTCCCCTTGGGGCGGCGCGCCCCACCAGGCCTTCTGAACTTTAAGAGCTGGCACCCCGCGCCTCTCAGAGCGCCAAGGACGCCAATCCTTCCCATTCCTTCCCCACTTTTTTCATACATGTTCCTTGGTAATGTACCTATGTTTTATAGTTGTTTTCAACACTCTAAGGTACATCTAAACATCACGAACTCATCCATAAACATGTGATTATACACCTTGAATCCATAATCCAATTCGAGGAAGGTTAGGATCAAAGTCAAGTGAAGTTAGAGTCAAGCTTAGAAGTTAAGAAGTAAGTCAAAGCAAGTCTTTAAAGTTCTTCAAGAGTCTTTATTGAACGTTTTAATGTCGTTTTAAGGCTCAAGTTTCAATTTAAGCCAAGAGTATAGAGTTGAGTTCATTTCTCAAAAGTTAATAGGGAACTATGTATTCCCAAAGAAGTTTATAAATGTTTTCACATTTGAGCAAGAAAGGGAACTTTGATTTCAAGAAAGACTTTAAGTTAAGCTCTGAGCAATTATCTCAAACTAAAGAAAGAAGTTTGTTTTTAAACATATGAGCTAAAGTATATTTTTTTGGGAGTAGTCTTGAGCACCGAATTGGGGACACGAGTTCATATTAACTCAACTCTCCATAGGAACCATGTAGCCAACATGGGATTTAACGGGTCATACTTTTTAGATGATCACGTAAAGTTAAGCTAGTGGATCCACTAAGTTAAAGCGTTCTATATGACGGCAAAGTATAGGACAGTTCTGGCAACGTGGGCAAGACGCTGTAGCACCACTTAGGCTTATAGTGGTGGCTGTTGGTTAGAAAAACTCCCAGAGTAGAAATTGCATGGTTCCTTGAGGGGTTCTGCTTAGTATGGATGGGGGTATGAGACTTCATTCATGCACTGCACAAGTAGACTTTGAGAGGGAGCATGGTATTTTTATGATATTATAAATATGATTTTGACGTCATGTTTTAAATAGTTTTACAAGCTTTATTTATTGCATGTGTCTTATTACTTTATATTGAGTTCAGTTATTCATTAGTTGAACAGAGCCAAGGTAAGTTTTCTTTTGTATCCCTTTCAAGCTTAAGTTGTTGTTTAGCTGTCCAGCTCGCATACTCGTACATTCTATGTACTGATGCCAGTTGGCCTGCATCTTCTTACGATGCAGACGCAGGTACCCAGCATCTTCATCCAGCACACCGTTGATCCAGTTGAACACTCCAGAGTCAGTGGTGAGCCTCTTTGCATTCCGGAGGACTCTGTTATTTCATTTTCCTAGTTTTGCTTTATTAGGATATTGCGGGGTCTGTCCCAACATCCATCTCAGTATTATAGAGGCTTCATAGACAGTCAATCAGTTAGTATCGAGTCTCTCATCTATGCATTTATAAATATTTTATTTTGAGACACAAGTTGCCTTTTTGGCCAGATTTTATCATTTAAGTTGTCTTATGGTCTTTTATTGCATGGAGTTATTCTGTTGAGTTAAGTTTTCCACTGAGTTAAGTAAGCCAGGCCTAGGGTTCGCTTGGGGACCAGCGATGGTCTTCGAGTGCCGGTCCCGCCCAGGGTGTAGGCTCGGGGCGTGACATAATCTGTAATTAAACCTTCCCCCATCAATATTCACCCATTCTATTACGTTCTACGGATCGAGAAACGGATTCGAGGAGTGAAAAGCTTTCCTTTAGCTACAAGAATGGTGAAAAACGAGTAGAAATCGCCTGGGGGGCGTTCCTTAGCTCTAAAAGTCGAAAAGTGCCAAATAAGGTTGTTTAGGGGTTTATTAACGACATTAAGTCACGTCTGTCCCACCACAACGACCCTTATCCCGCTGTAGCGGCGGCACCAGAGCGACATCAAGTCCCGCCAAAGCGGCATTTTCAAACCAGTGAGCTATCCATCCTTTTCTACGATTTTAAGTCTCGTCGTACCCGCTACAGCGCCCCATATCCCACTGTAGCAGCCCCACAAAAGTGGCACAAAAGGAACTAGAGAGTTAACTGATGAAATTCCAAAATCCCATTTCACAACACACCTCTAACCCACGACGATCAGAAAGATACCCTTTACGCTAAAATCAATTCTGGGAGTTCTACTCACCCGAATTCAATTCGATAAAGTCATATGGATTCCTTAACAAGTTATCTAACCACTCATGCAATCAAAACTATAATTACTCCACTCGGTTGTTACCAGATTTCCCTACACCTTGGTGACTCTGATTTCCTCTAAATCTGGACAAGGTTGGGAAAATTCAAGTACTACGAAAATGTTTTTCCGGCCCCAATTTTTCCCCTGTTGGCATTTCTATAACGACGGAACCCGGTCGTTACAAGAATAAGGTGATTAAAGATTGATAGCTCAAGGCTTTACTTTGTGATTCTGAAAAGGAAACGTTTGATGCTTATAAAGCTATGAATATAGTTTTTATGTAGGAATGGATAGGTAGTGGTGATGTGATATGTGAATTATATTAATAAGGATTTTCTTATGTATTATAATTAGATAGACTGTAAGATTAAGATCGACTACTATTAGTAAGAGGTTTTGGTGGACTAGTGTTTCTCAAGTTATTTATTTATCTAATAGCTCCTAAGCCAGAATAATATGTAAAGTAGGGTTGTTATGCATGTTTGGTTCTAGACACTAAATTTGAAATGTGAATGATTAGCAAGATGGAAATAAAGGATAGTGTGGGGATAGTGATGCTTATTTTATGGAATTGATCTTATAGACATGAAATAATATATGTAAGAATTTAGGTTTATGAATTTCAATAAGAGTGATGGTTCAAGTATTATATAAATTTGATTTATAGGTTAGACGATGAACGGTGACTAAGTCATTAGATATAAGAGATCCTTAAGCATTAGGAAGATAGAAGTGAACCTAAGGTAATACGTGGTTACAAGATATTCTAGGGTAGTGTTATGTATTCCTCGTTAGTATATTGGAGTATCTATGTGTGGATGAGGCTAAGTATAGTATCTTAGTGGTGTTGTTAAGGGTTGAATCGAAGGTTTAGAGATAGATGTTGCATTCTTAGTAAAGTTTTATCCTCCATTGATTTAGAGAAATATGAACATAGAGGTGGGATGTTAGTATAATAACAAGAAAGATTAGATTATGATGTGTTAAGGGAATTGGTTTTGTTTGATAGTAAGAGTTTTAAGTAATATGATGATGATTCTAGAAGTTACAAGAAGTTAAGAGTGATATCTCTAAAAGAAATACCTTTTAATAAAGCTGGTAACTTCTAAATATAGATTGTCTTGATAAGTTAACTGTCCATGTGTATTTTATTGCTGAGTTTAGAGGATATGGAATAGGATCACAAACTTAGAATGTCGACCTTGATCTAAGGAGAAGATGATAGAGAGAAGTACCAAAGCAAGTCTTATGAATCAGATTGTTGTGCATTTCAGAAGGAATTATGACGAGACATCAAATCATTTCTACTCTAGAATATTCTTCAGATTACAACCATTATAAAATTTACTCATCTCTTGCATCTTAGCATCGTGATCGTGATCCATACTCATACACCTCATACAGATTTCTTCCCTTGCTCAAATTCCAGAATAGAAAGAAATTGCTTTAGAACAACGACCTCCATATTATTTCATGAATTTATGACTTCTAGCTCTATGATATACAACTCTCGATGCATGCACCCATGATTTCTTAATATGCTCATTCGCATGTACTCATGATACATTCTTGATGACTAGTGAAATCACAATACGTTAAGTATGTTTTTGGTACATATTTCTTAAACAAATTGTGCCTATGATTTTGTTGTTCTAGACCCTACCTACATTCACCCATGGAAAGGTTAGATAATTGTAACATGTTCTACACTTATAAGGGGAGGCTACATGATGTTAAGGAAATATTTCTCTTATTTATACTCTAGATCGTGCAACAAAGGTATCTCGTAAGAAACATATGCAGATTCAGTCATTGTTAAAATTTGTCTAACTATTCCTCATCTTCGAGGTAATAGAAGTAGTAAATCTCGATTCTGACTGAAAAGGTGTTCTTAGATTAGTATGCTTTAGCCCATCAATATAAAATCTTATTTTCTTATTTATGTGACGGAAATCAGAAATTCATGGGCAAGCACAGGATGCAGCATCTTGCTAGATGGATGGATAGACTCAGACGGTAGAAATCTGATTAATTTCCTAGTGTACTGCCCGAGGGGAACCATTTATCTTCGATCATCAGATATATCATCTTTCAGTGAGAATGTTGATGCCATGCTGTTATTCTTTGAGGAAGTTCTTGAGGAAGTTGGAGTTGAAACTGTCGTGCAAATTGTTGCGTACTCACCATCTGACTGGATGATTGAAGCAGGCCAAAAACTGATGGACAGATGCAAGACAGTGTTTTGGAGCATAGATGCTTCGTATTGTATGGAACTGATGTTACAGGAAGTAACAAAGATGGTCTGGATAGAAGAAGCGTTGAAGAAGACAAAAATGTTGGTCCAATTTATCTACAGCCATGCTACGGTCCTGAAGCTTCTAAGAGATGCTTTCCCTGAGGTCGAGCTTGTAAAGTCTTCCAAAATAAAGGCAATTGTGCCTTTTTTGACTCTGGAAAACATCGTCTCACAGAAAGACGGGTTAATTAAGATGTTTCAGTCCTCTACTTGGCAAACCTCACTCATGGCTTCTACGAGTGAGGGGAAAGGAATGTCCGAAATGATTAAAGATGAATCATTTTGGACTGAGGCTTTGATGGCTGTAAAAGTAACCATTCCGCTTGTGGAAGTTATAAAGTTTCTGAATGGTACTAATAAGGCAGAAGTTGGTATTATATATGATACGCTTGATCAAGCTAAAGAAACCATCGAAAAGGAGTTCGAAAGCACGAGATTCTGTCATGCAAAAATCTGGAATGCCATAGATGACACATGGAACAAATACCTCCACAGTCCTCTCCATGACGCGGGTTACTATTTGAACCCAACCTTTTTTCATTCAAGTAATTGGTGCCTTAATGTGAAGATTTCCGGTGGTCTTTGTTCTTGTATTACTCGCATGGCAGAAAATCGTCGTATAAAGGATTTGATCACACAGCAACTTAGGACATTTGATTTTTTAAGTTCCAAAGAGATTCTATCAGATATTTCCCCAGGTTGGTACAATATTTTATACTTTAACTTTTTTATTTAATGTGTGTTTTAATATATATGTGTTATGTTTGCAGGACATTGGTGGTCAAAATATGAAGTTGAGTTTCCCGAACTTGAAAGGCTTGCTGTTCGGATCCTTAGTCAGACGTGCAATGGTGCTTCACATTATAGGCTGAAAAGGAGCTTTGTTGAGACATTACATAGAAAAGGGAGGAATCAGATAGAGCAGCGGAGGCTGAGTGACTTGGTATTTGTCCATTGTAATTTGCAATTGCAGGCATTTGATCCCGAAGGAGAAAATGATATTGCAGAGGATGTTACGTTGTTGACTCCATGAATGAGTGGATAGTCGGAAAAGGGGAAAATTTGGTGTCCTAAAACACTCAACTGACATGGATGGTAGGCAAGCACAAAAGGAAAGGAAAAAGTTAATTACGTAAAGGAGGAAGCGGAAGAGTAGACAATTTTATTTACTTGCACAACTGTTATGATAAGATTCTATATTTAGCTTTAATTCTCTCTGTTCTTCTCTGCTCCTTGAATGGAAAGATTATTATATCATGCTTCTTGATTCACCAGTTCACATATTTTGTCTTTCGAGGGACCAACATTTAATTCCTTTTCAGTAAAATATTTAAACACTCATGTATCTTCTGCTTCCCTCTATAAAGAAGGTAAGCAAATTAACTATCAGATAAGGTTCATCTTTATTAAATGCAACTTCATATGGAATGATACTCTCTCCAATTCATTGATAAATTAAAGATTTGTTCTCTGAAAATTTGCATAGATCCTTCACCTACAACTGTAACAATTTCTGTTATGTGAATTTTTCAAATTCTTAAATTATTTATCATGGCGTACACATATCTTATACTAATATTTTACTAATTCATGGTTCCTCAAAAGCATGAGCTATTTCTCAAACTTCTAGTTTAATCTTATATGTAAACCACTTTATTTTTGCAAATGATGTCATGATATTCTGCAAAGGAGATGTCAAATTTGTATCTTAAGTTAAGGAAGCTTTAGTTCATTTCAATATTGCAATTGAACTTTTGGCCAACATGGAAAAGTTCAGCCATAACTGAATAGGTGAAACAACAACTTCTAGATACTAATGGTTTCACACAAAGGGGTTTGCCAGTAGATACTAAGGGAAACCCCTCACATCTAAGAGGTAATGTCATCAATTAATTGACAAGATAACAAGCTTCAAGACTATTGCAAAGAAGCTTCAAGTGGCTTCTGGATGTTCTGTTAGAGGTTCATCATGTGGATTGCAGTTCTTAATAGACAGACTACACACTAAGGAAAGACTATTGCATATAGACACAGTGAAGGCAAATTACATGGGAATCTGAAGAGAGGATAGAAATGTATAAAGAAACAAAAAGAGCATATAGATGTTGCAAATTTGGCATAAAATTCTGTAGTTAATTAGTTGTTGGTTCTTCTGAGTCCTATTCCTCATTACATCCTTTTTAGAAGAGGGTACTGAGGTTGGCTGCTCTTAATTTCCCCTAGTTTTACTTAATAAAGTAAAAAATATTTGGATGCATCCTTCTAATCATGTAGACAATTAAATTTATTTGCACGTTTGCTATGATAAAATTTAGTATGATTTTAGCATTCAAATTGGTGATTTATACCATTATGTATATAAAGTCTTTGACTGGTTCATTTGGTTTGTCACTTTGTTTTTAAGTGATTTTCAATTATTAGCTTTTATGTCAGATCTTAATGATTAAACCAATAACTGAACCGATAACGATTAATAACCAATAAGTCAATATGTAAATAATTTCATAACAGTTTAGCATGTCTACAAACCGATAAACTTTAAAACTAAATCGAGCCAACCGATACACAGTCGTTATAATACATATTAATAGATAATTCCAATTAAAGAAATCATCATGTGCTGAAAGTTATGGTCATTTGAATTGACCCAAAACTCACTATTAAAGAGTAACTAGTACGAATCTCACTTTAGCTCTTTCTAAGTCTGAGGTGTTACAATGTGACATCCTATATTAAGATAAGAAGTTCCAAATAGGTAAAACATAAGATAAATGTTAAGTATATAAGTAAGAAGGACTTACACCCTAGTGACGTGTTTTAAAGGTGTGTGGGTCTAGGCCAAAAGCAGACGATATCACTAGGAGCCTAAGATTTGTAAATGAGACACCAATAACAATAAATCCCAATTTTTTTTTAAAAAAAATATGACAAATATTATTCACCCCATTTAATTTGCTTTGTTTTTTTGATTGGGGCGGATTAGAGTGTCAAAGTTAGTCTATTATTGTGGTGTATCAATTATGTAAATCATTCAAGTTCTACTATAATATCTTTCTGATACATTACATCATGATACTTTTTCGATTGAAGATGTTTCATGACGCCTTTCTAACTCATGACATAATGATACCTTTTTGATACATGATGTATCATGATACCTTTTCGATTCATTTCATAATGATATCTTTTCTATACATGATGTATTCTAATACCTTTATGATACACGATGTATCATGACACTAAGGGTGTACATGACCGGATTGGTTCGAGTTTTTCAAATATCAAACCAAACCATTTGTGTAAATTTTTTTAATTTATAAGCCAAACCAAACTAATAAAATTCGGATTTTTTCGGGTTTTTCAACCTCGGGTTGGTTCGGGTTTTTCAAATACCAAACCAAACCATTGTGTCGGATTTTTAAATTTATAAATCAAACCAAACTAATAAACCTCGGATTTTTTTAGTTTTTTGGATTTTTTCGGTAAAGTTTGCATACAAACATATAATTAACTTGTGCTCCAAATATTTCTTTAGTCCAACCAAAATACAATTATCTAAGGTGTTTCTTAAGAAAATAACACAAAATATGAGATGAGTACTGATGACACTAAAATATTCAATAAAAAATAATAATGAAATCATCATATAAAATAAATGTTGCAAAGTCATAATGAAAATGATCATAATTTAAA
>JAJOOR010033243.1:0-16142 GCA_036250505.1 Solanum acaule | reverse complement strand
GAAAACATGGGTTTTGGGGAAAGATGGATAAACTGGATCAAATTTTGCACCACTACAGTGAAATTTTCAGTTTTGATTAATGGCTCTCCCACAGGTTTCTTCTCATCTGAGAGAGGCTTGAGACAAAGGGATCCATTATCTCTTCTTCTCTTTATCTTGGCAATGGAGGGTCTCAATGATATGCTAAGAACAGCCCAGACAAACAGCTGGATAAGGGGATTCAATGCAAACATGGAGGATAGACAGAGTCTTGCCATCTCACATCTCCAATATGCAGATGACACGCTAATATTTTGTGATGCAGACATCAGTCAACTGAAGTTTTTAAGAATAATATTGATATTGTTTGAAGCAACTTCAGGTCTACACATTAATTGGGGCAAAAGTTACATCTATCCCGTCAATAAGGAACCTAGAATGACAGTCTGGCAAATATTCTGGGAGGAAAGATAAGGGAGCTGCCCATAATATATTTGGGAATGCCTCTAGGAGATAAGAGCAAATCAAAAGGCATATGAAGCAATGTACTGGAGAAATGCAAGAAGAAGCTTGCCAATTAGAAAAGTCAGTATTTATCCCTGGGTGGCAGAGCAACTCTCATCAACAGTGTTCTTGATACTTTGCCTAACTACATGATGTCGGTGTACCCTATGCCAGCAAGTGTAAAGAGGCAAATTAGATGCCATTAGAAAGAAATTTTCTTTGGCAAGGAAACTGCGATCTCAATAAGCACAAGTTTCACTTGGTCAAGTGGAATGAAGTTTTAGTCAGTAAGAAAGAAGGGGGACTAGGAACAAGGAATCTGAAAATACAAAACCACAGCCTGCTAATGAAATGGCTGTGGAGATTTGCATCACAAGAACAGTCGCTGTGGAAAGATACCATTAAGGCTAGATATGGAATGGAGACAAGGTGGATCAGCAACATAGCAACACAACCATATGGCACCAGAGTGTGGAGGACAATCAGGAATCTATGGCCAAAACTTATAAACAAGTGCACAATTAAGATAGGAGATGGTGGGAAAACTCTATTTTGGGAGGAAATTTGGGTGGCACAAGCTTCACTTAAAGCTAGTTTCCCTGACCTATTCAGCTTGAGTCTACAGAAAGTGGCCATTGTTAAAGAAATGAGAGATGGTCAGGGTTGAAATTTAAGGTTCAGAAGACCTTTAAATGATTGGGAGGTGAATAGAATGGTTGAATTTCTAAATATCCTGGAACGATACAAGGAACTCAGTAACAGTGAAGACAGACTGTTATGGGCTCCAGATACACAAGGGAGATTCTCAGTTGGAACAACTTACAGAAACTCACAGAGGACACACTCTTAATCAAGCTACTGGCCATGGAAAATGATCTGGAAAGTTAAGGTGCCCTTCAAGGTGGCCGTTTTTACTTGGCTCTTAGCAAAACAGGTTGTTCTCACGCAGGATAACCGTATGAAGAAGGGCCTCGATTTGTGCTCCAGATGTTTTTTTTGTGAATGTGAGACAGAGACCATAAATCATCTCTTTTTACACTGTAAGGAGCCAGTGAAGCTTTGGCAAATTTTCATCAATAAAAGGGGCATCAGTTGGTCTATGCCAGGAAACATAAAAGAAGCTTTGGCATGTTGGAATCGGGATGGAAATCAGTCAGGGCACAGGGAGAGATGGAAGATTGTCCCAGCCTGCATTTGGTGGACTATTTGGCTGGAAAGGAATCAGAGGTGTTTTGAGAACAAGAGTTGCTCTATGGAGAAGATGAAGCTGAAATGTTTAGCTCTTTTCTATTTTTGGTGTAAACATCTTAGAGTCCTTAATGAGTTCATAGGAAAACAGCAACACTTTTGTATATTTGATTGTAAGTATTACTGGAATACGTCCTGAGTATTCCTGTGTTTATAATACAAGTTACCTTTCCAAAAAAAAAAGTACTACACCAGCAGAGTACTGTAGCAGAATTATGGACAAAAGAGGGTTGGAGATACAATTTCAGAAGGCAATTCTATGATTGGGAAATACCAAGAATGGCAAATTTCATCAACAAGATTGAGCAATTCAGTGAATTGGGAGCAGATGAAGATGAACTACGGTGGAAGGGAGATGAGAAAGGCACCTACAAAGTGAGCAGACCGTACATGAAAACGAACCACAACCTGTAGCCAAGCAATTGGCCATGGAAGAACATTTGGAAAACCAAATGCCATATAAAGTGGCATGCTTTGTGTGGCTTCTAGCAAAGGAGGCAATGCTTACCCAAGAGAACCTAATGAAAAGAGGGATACTTTTAAGCCTTAGGTGCTTCTTGTGTAGGGAGCAGGCAGAGACTGTGAATCATCTATTCCTACATTTGCTTCTTGTGTAGGGAGCAGGCAGAGACTGTGAATCATCTATTCCTACATTGTAGAATCACATGACAACTATGGAGATTGTTTTTGAACCATAGAGGAATAACATGGAGCATTCCTGGGAAAATTACAGAGGCCTTAACAAGCTGGGAACAAGCTGGGTTGTTGGCCAAGAAACAAGTGGAGGATAGTCCCAGCAAGCATTTGGTGGACAATATGGAAGGAGAGGTATTCTAGGTGTTTTTAGAGCATAGAGAACAATATGCAACAGATTAAGCTCGATTACATCTTGCTACTGTGTTTTTGGTGTAATCAGTTACTTTTAGATGATCCTGTCTCTATTATTGATGTTTTAGACTTGCGTCGAATCATAGATGTAGGTAGTGCTTTATAAATATGGGGTTACTACAACTCTTGTAACATTCAGATTCTAACATATATAGACAAAGTTACCAGTTTCAAAAAAGTGTATGATCGAAATTATCCTACTTCAACTTTACAATATCAAAAGAGTATCTAATAAAGTTTAAAAGCTCATGTTGGAATTGAATTCACAACTCTTTTTTTAATAAACCGTACACACAAGTAGTGTTTGATTAGGGTGTCTTCTGCCATGCAGAAATGCATACATTTTGTTAGATCAAAATGTATGAGTTATTACCTTCATGCACTTTTCTTGAAAATAGCAACACTGACAAAAGTGGAAAACAATGCTAGAAAAGCGCCATTTCTTGAGAGCATAAACTCAGTCCAGGTCAAGGGTTTGGTAATCTGAGTTAACACTTTCTGGAATTGCTCATGCAAAGCTTCCAATGAGCTGGTGTTATCAATCACAATATCTGCCTTTGACCTCTTGAGATCTAGGGACATCTGCGCATTTATCCTGTTTTTAGCCTCCTCCTCCATTGATTCATCTCTAATCGTGAGCCGCTGCAGCTGTGTCTTAGGATCAACCCAAACGACAACAATGGGTTTAGTCCACTTATCCATCTTGGCCTCAAACAAAAGAGGAACATCAAGAACAATTATGGAGCAACCCTTTATCCACAGCTTCAAAACTTCCATTAGAATACCACGTGAGATAAATGGTGCTAGCAACCTACATAGACACAATCCCATGTTCAAAACCTTACATTGCAACAAAAACCATTATGTGATCCTGCACCAATTCAAATCTTATGTAAAGCAAGAAATTAACAGGAGCATCTATTCCGGCATGCATATGGTGGAAACTAGAGAAATGCTAGATGCTTTGAAGACAAAGGAGAGCCCATTAAGAAGATCAAAATGAATTGTTTACTATTGTTTTATTTTTTGTATAAACAGAGTTATATTAAGAGAGAAGTATTGAGAACACCCCTAAACTCGGCACAAATTATTAGTTTCATCCCCGACAATTGACTGCCTGATCTTGCAATATGAGTGAAATACACCCCTAAATTCTCGCCAAGTTTAGGGGTGTTTTCAACACTTCTCTCGGCTTTTTATTAAGAACCACATGCTCCTACAAGAGTTTGAGACCACTTACTATGTCATATTGCAGATCGGGGGTGTATCTAAGTTTAGCTAGTCAAGTAGAGGGATGTTTTTAAGGCTGCCAATAGTTCGGGAAGGGAACTAATAATTTGCGCCAAGTTCAGGAGTGTTTTCAATACTTCTCTCTTACATTAATGATGCTGAAGCAGTGAAAAAACTTATAGTCTCTTTAAGCATAGAAAGAAATGCATTTTTAGCAGTTTGTAAATACTTTTGACAGCACCTTCTTGGTGCTATCTTTATAATAGTTACCTTTTCTCAACAAAAATACAAAATAGTAGCCTCATATTTTGTTATTTAAGTACAGTTTGCTGCTCCTTATCTTCTCCAGAGGCAGTATGCCAATGATAAAGCAAATAACTTCGACAGGACAACTTTTAGATCATTATTGCCATAAAACTATGATATAGACCATATTTAATCTTGAAACATAATATCCCACAAAGTTGACTAACTCATATGTTTGTTGTCGGAATTGTAATTTTGATCAATCAAATAAGCCTCATTC
The DNA here is from genome assembly GCA_036250505.1 of Solanum acaule. Classification (NCBI taxonomy): domain Eukaryota; kingdom Viridiplantae; phylum Streptophyta; class Magnoliopsida; order Solanales; family Solanaceae; genus Solanum; species Solanum acaule. The sequence goes on along the minus strand of JAJOOR010033243.1, from coordinate 11,767 downwards.
CCATAGTAATTTGAGCTTGGCTATATGGATCCTGTCTCTGTTCAGGCATATTTTATTCCACCACCCAATAAGTCGTCTTTTAAGACTACTACCTTTCTACAAACTGGAGTTTCTCTAAATCTCAGATGTATCACTTAACTGACATACAAATCTCTAACTAGTCAAAAAGACTATGGAAAACACAAGACCTGATATACATGTAACAAAAACTATGCCTTAATCCTAGAAGGTGATAGAGTCTACACAGTGTTATTAAAGGAGAGCGTCTCATCGCCTTAGGCGTGAGGCAAGGCAGGGTCGCCTCTGGTTGGTGAGGCCAGACAACTCTGAAAAGGAGATAAAAGGTGTGAGGCGCCGAGAGGCGACTAAGGCGTCGCCTTTTGTATGAAAAAAACTGGCGGCTGTTTTTAGATTAAAACAAGAAATTTTTTGGGTTTCTAACTTTCTATCGACTTATGCTTACCTCAACAGTCGACTGAGTATGTCGCCTTTTTCACCTCTGTTCTCTTCAGCTACAAAATTCAAAAAGGTATGTCTTCTATGTTTTCCTTTCTTTGTCTTCTTCTTTCTTCTTTCTTCTCCTTTAGTTCTTATTTCTTCTTTCTTCGTTCTCTGTTTTAGGGTTTCTTCTGCTTCCTTTTTCTTCTCTATTTCTGACATTAACCAAAGCTCCGTGCACACAGAGCTTCTTCTTGCTCCTTTTTTTTCTTTTTTTCTGAGAAGATAACATCTGTATGTATTGACTAAAACAGTACATAGGTTGTACTGAAAATCATATTTACAATCATAGCAAAAAACAAGAAAACTAAATCCAAAATCCTAACAAGAGCCTAGGATATCTATGATAGAATCAGTGTCTTCTAAATATATCTGTGCGCACCAGAAGCAGAAGTCTCACACAATTCAGTTTAATCTTATGTGTTTCATTGCTGTTGTCTTCAAAATCCTAACAAGAGCCTAGGATTTCTATGATAGAGTGTCTTCTTAGTATATCTGTGTGCACCAGAAGCAGAAGAGTCTCACACAATTCAGTATAATCTTATGAGTTTCATTGCTTTGTCTTCAAAACACCTAGAGTTTCTTTCTTTCCATATTGTCCACCAGATGCAGGCTGGGACAATCCTCCATCCATCGCTGCCAACACTCCTATTCCAGCATCCTCCCAGCTATAAAGAAAATGAGTAATCTTGCTTGGCATTACCCAAGCAATTCCTCTAAAATTAACAAATATTCTCCACAGCTGGACTGTTATCTGTTTTTTCGAGGAAAGGGTAACTATATATTCACAAAAACTCTCATCATCCAAAGTGAACGCTTCCATCCCATAGGGCAAAAAGCAAGAAAACCATATCCTGTTTACACCAAAAATATAGCAGACTAAAGCAATTCATTCTGATTTTCTGAATTTTGTTGCTTTTATTTTCAAAGCATCTTGCATTTCTTTCCTTCCACAGTGACCATTAGATGCTTGCAGGAATCAGTTCCCACCAGTCTTCCTCTGTTTCTCTTCTTCCAATACCTTTCCAGCAGTTTAACATTCCTTTAGTGGTCTTTGGAACAACCCCAACTTACTCCAAGTATACACAAGAACATGTTCCACAGATTTGCAGCTGTTTTACAGTGACGAATCACCCCATCATCTTTACCATTTCAAAACGAAAAGATAGATCACCCCATCAAAGTTCCCAATCACTACAACTTTTCCTAATGGTTATGTCCCAGCAATAGTCAGATCTAATGTCTTCAATTACTGCCTTGGCATTGGAGGAATATTTTATCTCTTTTGAACTGGTAAGTTTGTATTCTTCTTATATATGCTGGCCACCACCAAGAAGTTAAATTACAAACTCCCTATCAGATTTATAATTTGTTCAGTATCTTCTATACATAGCCGTTTACACAAAAAAAAAGTAACGATATAATGCAATTCCATTTGACTAAATGAATGGAATTGGACCTATCTTCAAAAAATCTGGCATTTCTCTCCCTCCATACTGATTACTGACCACCATATACATGAGGGAATCCATGTCCACCATCTTTTTTGGCTCTTACTTACCCCTCTTCTAATCCAGCAGCTAAGAAGGTCTGCTGTTTGCTCAGGCATGAACCAGCTATAGCCAGTGATTTTGGAGGAGATATTTAAGAGTTAAGCATTGGCTTTCTTGGAGAGAATAACCTAACCATGAATCTTCCGAGAAGCTTTTATTCCATCCCCGACTTGAAAGCTACTGAGAGGGTGCAACTTGTTCCGTAGAGCTCTAATGTGCTTCTAAACTCCATGACAATGCAGGGGAGAGGCTTTTTTTGTTTTTTTGATGAAATAAGAAGGATATCATTAGCAAAAGGCATCAAGAAGATGCAAGCATTACAAAGAGATTATCAGCTCCCAGGAAGGCCAAAAAAAAAGCTATCACAACTATCATAAGATTATCCTGTGTTAAGCAAGAACCATTAAGACTGACCCAGCTGGTAATCCCTTGGTTTTGGAGGTGACATTTTGGTTTATAATGACATTTTATCTAGAGTGCATTCTCCAAAAGATTCAATGCAGATAATAAAACTATCCTTTCTTATGCATATGTAGTTCTTTTAGCACATTACTTTTAAGGCAATTACTAAAGCACTTCAACTTACACAGAATATAGTCCAGCAAGAAACAGCAATCCTGCAATTATCTTCACATGCCTTAATGAATGGAATAGCTTCGACCACAAGGCATCTGTAGACTTTTTGTCAAAAAAAAAAAAAAAAGGCGTCTGTAGACCTTCATTTCTCAAAGAGATACTAATCCGCCAATACCAAAGTGATGATTACTTTTTATTGACCGAACTCAAACAATGACATTAATAAAAGTCTTTTTAATCATTTAGTTACAATATTTTTGATATGTAAAAGTTCAATTTTTTAAAAATCAAGTAAGGTTTTCATTGATAATAACAAGGCCAACTTGGCCGTACACAAGAGATATACCAAGTATCAACTTGTAAAAGTTTGATATCTGTAGTGTTTACTTGTAGTTTCTATTTCTCCTAGTTCATCCCTAATATCATGCCAAAAGTTGGTTGATGGGGATTCTCAAGTTTTTTTTTTGAAACGGATGGGGATTCTCAAGTTCAAGGCATGGAAGCAAGATGTCTCGTTTTTTTGGGAGAAAAAACTAAGTTCACAAGGAATCTCCAAAATCACCATGATGAAAGCAAACCAGAATAAACTCTAGGATGAAATTCTCCAGATACACAGTTTTTTCCCAGATGTCTCTTCCTTATTGATGTTGCTTGGCGAAAATGAGAAAAAGTAAGAGGAAGTACTATATTTCTGCTTCTCTTGATATGGTATAACAAGTATCCAATTGAAATAGAAAATACAGGAATAATCAGCTGCCGATCTCTTCCTTGTTGTTTTAACCTTTTGACATCACTTTATATCAGAGTAACAGTTGAGCATGCAAAATTAAATAGCAATAAACCAGGAATACTTAAGCAGTGGAATTTTACTCAGCAACTATGTCATAGTTTCATAATTATTTTACCTATTAAGAAGCTGACGTTTTTCAGGATCAGAGAATACTATTTGACCTAGCTTTGCACGATCAACTTCTCCATTATCCAGTAAGATGTCCTCACCAAATGCGGCCACAACCTTTTTCCAACCACCAGTTCCTTTCTTCAAAACGTTCTACAGAATTTCATATTTTTGTCAGTAAAGAGCTTTATCTGAGGATTTACAAAATTAAGCGGATGGAGATCCAATAACTCAAGTACAGCATTTTAAGACTTCACATTTGAGAATAAACTAAATAGACCTAGTAATAGAATGAGAAAAGCAGAAGAAGAAGTAGTTACACGAGCTACAATGTCAGCATCAACAACGGGAATACCATGAGCCTTGAAAAGATTGGAGACAGTGCTCTTCCCTGAAGCAATTCCTCCCGTCAGTCCAACTATCCTCATTCCTATATCGAGCACAAATCGAGTAATGAGGAACAACTAAGGCTGCTCAAATCAGTTGCTTCCTCTGCCTTACTATTCTATTGGCAAACTAGCTTCTTGATTCAAGGATATCTCCAATATCAATTATGAACTGAACAATAAGTTGTAGGTTCATTACCAACAAAAAATTGAACACACAACTTCTGTTGGCACCCTAAATTTATCAAGTACTATAAAATTACAGATCCTATAGTGAGGTAGAAACATATTCAAGATAAAAGAGACAAATATGAACATGAAATTTAAATTGGTGGAGAGCACCAAACATAATGTAACGGCTGCACTTTCGTGCTAAGGTTTGAACCATTCGACATATGTGATTTTACCCGACCCGGAAAATTTTAATGATTCTTAGGTGTTTATAGGACCTATTTCTGATTGGTGAAGTGTTATGTAAGTCCAGAGTTGATTAAAGATTGAAAAGATCAGGTTTGAAGGTGTTAAACTATGTAGGGTGTGAAGTACGATCGTGTACAGGCCGTACCTTGCATCGTGGTTCGCCCATGGTGTGGAGAAGCAACAATTTAGCAAGGGAGGAGCCATGTACATACTGTACATGGAATGTACGGGCCATACCTTGGTCGTATCACACATAAATGCTCTGTACAGAAGTGGTGATAAAATCTTTACATGGTTCTCAAGAAAACATATTTAACCAGAACATTTATATCATTGCAGTACTGGAGAAAATGAAGCTGAGAAATTGAAAAGACATAAATTTTGTACCTCAAATATATCTCAATAGAGGTTCTACAACCAACATCATAAACTATGGACGAACAATTTTACTTGAGCAGATGACAAATAATATATTACTTAACAGAGTACATTATAGGAGATATTTCTTTTTAGGTAGAGATTGAATGCGTGTACCATCAAAGGTACAGAAAATTTGTTCATTTTTTTTCAATTAAGAACCCTAATGTTAAAAACCCACAGATTCATACGGCAGTCAATCAACAGTTCTGTTTGACTAAGTTTTGAACTAATTTGCAGTGTGAAAGCAAGTACTTAGTTTTTTTTCCCTCAAATTCGATTTTCTAAATTGATTTATTTTGGTTCAATTGAGTTACACTTACTCAGGAAATTATATGGGAAAAGTGAAGAATAGGCAAGGCCTCTTGAACAATAACAACTACTCCATTTTTATAAATTCAACCTGCAACTGTAAAAAGAAATCCAACATTCAAGTATAGTAAATTAGAAGTAGCTACAGATCGCAAGCTGTGATTTTTTCTTCAAGTTGAGTAGATGCATGATGAAGATAAACGAGGATGAACAGTAAAATTTACTCTGATTCTAACTCTTAAGTATTTACAACGAACAATTATTATGAAGAGCGAGAAGATTAGAAAGTAGCTAAATAATTAATTAAAGGCATGAAAATTGAGGCCGAAGAGAGAAATCGTACCTTGACGTTGGTCGGAATCACAGTCGAAGTCGCCGGAAGCAGGTCGAAGTCGCCGGAGCTGGTTGAAGTCACGGCCGGAGCTGGTCGAAGTCGCGGCCGGAGCTTATCTAAAAAAAAAGTGCCTAAAAATATAACAAGGATGGATTCTATTAAGGTGATCCAAATTATATTAACATATGGTCTAAATTTTGAGATTAGATAATATACCTATAATCCGTAAATTTTAAACTGAAAAGATGTGAATAATTAAATAAAAGAATTAAAAATTGTAAACTCACAAGTAAACAAAATAAATATATTTATTTTATATTAATAAGAAGGGTATTTGATAACTATATTAAGACAAGTGATTAACTAATAAAAATTAATATTAGTAATCTAATCAGTTTAAATAATGAATGATCTGTATCTTGATACAGTGTACATATATATATATATGGTTTTCAAATTTTACTCGGATAAATATTAATTACATATATTCAATTAAGTGTATTTAAATATGATATCAAACTGAAACACATAAATTAAAAAAGAAATTACGCGTAAAACAACTTTGAAGGTTTTTTACCATATCACAACTTCTAAGAAAGATAAAAAAAAAAAAAAAAATCCTTCAGATATTTTTCAATATACACTTCTTCTTCCCCAAAATTCTTTTCCAATCATATATCTACGATATATTGTCAGATCATATACATGTCCAGATGCCCTTGTTTATGAAGGATACAACTTAGATACACAATTAAAGTTACTATTTGCCAGATTCATAACCTCTTACTCAAGTAACTCAACTACATGTGTATACTTGTTAGATACATGAGGGCTTGCTCCTGATACACTAATGAAAAACATATACATATAGTCTCAACTCAAGCACATTGCTACTACAAAAATGTAATTACTATACACATACCCCGTTGTTTAAAATATCCTAGATACATGTTCAAAATCATATAATCTTAATCAATATTGCTACTTATTAGATACACATGCTAACCTTAGTTTGAGTAATTATCATATACAATACTATGTATTTGATGATAAATATTTTGTTAAATTAATTAATAGATACATGTTATTGTCTTTGCAATTGTAAGATGCATAACATTAATTGTAAGATACATATAGACGATTGTCACAATCGCATTTAATTCATTTAAAATTTAAAAAGAAACAATCAACTGAATGATGAATGTATAATATGAATTATGTATAGATATTGCATTTTTTACAGGAATGTTTGAGTTACCATCTTGCTCGATTTGTGTAACGACCTGAAACGTCGTTATTTAGGAAAGGAAAAACGTCGAGAGAACTGAGCCCATCATCCCGCTAGAGTGGGACAGATGCCGCTAGGGCGGCAGCACTCCAGCGGGACAGGGAGCGTCAGAGCGGGATGGTCGAGGCAGAACTTAAATGACGCAAAGCCTTATTTTCTCCTTTTTCCCAAAACACCAAAAAAAGGCGAGGATCACCCCAGAAACTCTCAAAAGGCTGCTCTAGGCTTGGGAAAGAAGGAGGAAGAGATTTATAGCGCAAGGATGATGATAGCTTGCGGATTCTTGGTCAAATCCACCGTCACGAGGTCCAGAAACAAGGATTGGAGCCATAATCTCGTGCAGCTGCTTGGAGCCCAGGTAGGCTAGGTTTATTTACTTGAGTAGTAGTAAATTCGTGCTCGCTGGGTAGTATATTGTTAATTGACGTTATAATTCATGCGTAAGATTTCGGGCATTGAAAATGGAGGATTGTACATGTACCCTAGTTGCTAAAGATGATGCGTATCGTGAGGAAAAGTGTCATCTTGTGAACTAGGGTTAGGTAATGGTTTGAGTTCCTGTTTGTGTGAGATATGCCGGTTAATTGTGTCGTTGTATGCATGCATATATGAGAACGAGGAATGTAAATCGAATCTAATGCAAATGGGTATATGTATATAAATAATCACATGCCATGAACCTATTACGTGATTGTATGATAATGAGTATTGTTCCTTATGGATGTGATTGTGATTGTGGTTAGGCTAACCGGATCGGGTGTCACGTTTCGACACACATATGGATGGGGTGTCACGTTCCAACACATATATTGAATCAGGTGTCACGTTTCGACACATATATTGGATGGGGTGTCACGTTCCGACACATATATATTAGATCGGGTGGCACATTCCGATACACTAACAGTTTGAGTATGGGTTCCATGAGAGAACGACTTGTGATTATTATGTTTATGTCTACTTGTCATGGATATTGGAAATTGTATGTACCCTTAAAAGACAATTGATTTATACATCTTGAATAGGTGGGTTTACCGTGTTGTAATTTAATGGATAATATCTAGTTGTTGGAATTGATTTAGAATGAGCGAGCCCACTGGTATGTGGACTGGTAAGACGAGACCGAGGGTCCAGGTGTTATTATGGAATATGGTTAGAGGGGCTGTTTGCTTTCTTAAATAATGAGGAGTAGAGTAGGGTTATGATCTAAATAGTAGTTAGACTCTACCTTGGGAAGGGGATTCGTATTAGAAACGGTTATCGAGCCTTGATAGAAGTTACTATGGGGTCAAGGGTTGTGTGGTGATGTGAAAAAGGTAAGGGTGCGTTGTGAGTGGTTGTCCTAATTGGTAGTGGCTATATTCGGAGACTCTTCTATGAGAGAGAATGGTTAAGCTATGATCCAGAGCAGAGTAAGCAGGAGGTTAGAGTCAAAGGTGCTAGTGTGTTTTTAAGATATATGGGAAAGGTAAAGGCAGGAGTATAAGGGTTAAGGGGTGTACTTTCTCGTTGTGTGTTTTTCTGTAGGTTGATTACTTTATATTATCAGGTGGGTATCGGGTTGACCGATGATGCCTACCAGTACGTGTGGGTTGTACTGGTATTACTCTTGCTATACCTTTTTGGCATAGTCTAGCTGCAGGGTCAGTGATGTTTCATAGGTGAAGACGAAGACAATTTCCAACAGCTTCTACTCTTTCTTTCCTATGGTGGGAGTTGTGTCATTTGTTATTGCATTTTCTACCTTGTAATCCTAGAAGCTCTTGTATCTGGTTAGACTAGATCCTTGGGGGTGTTAATTACTTTACAAGTCTTAACTTGAATCGTTAGAAAAACTCTTTATTTTATAAAAATCTCATGAATGTTATTTTATCTCCTATTTTCTTAATCTTCCGCATGTTTTTAACTGTTTGGGAATTGAGGATTCTCCTACTTAGGTGCTAGAGTAGGTGCCCGCACGACCTGGTGGGTTGGGTTGTGACAATTTGTGTATAGGAGTTTTGGATTGTATTCGTTCTAGCACCTAGACTTTCGCATAATTGATTTATTTTTGCTGGGTCATTTCGATGCTTGAATATTGTAACACCCCGTAACTAGAAAGAAGTTATAAAGTGGAAATAGTCATTTTTGGAAAGAATATAAAATCTGGAAAATTTGTTAAGTATGTTAAGTTGGATTTTTGGTCAACTTCAAGCAACCATAACTTCTAGCTCAGGATGAGTTAGGTGTGTTTCCAGATATCGTAGGAAAGATCTTGGAATAATCTTTCCAACGCCGCCGAGTTTGCGCGATTGCGAGTTTGTATAAGTGAGATATGCCCATTCGAAGTTGGGTTGTTCAAATAAGGAAAGTCCAATTCGGATTTTGAAAGGGTAGTTTAGTTTTTTCCTTACCTAATTAATTTAATTCATTTTAGTGAATTAATTAAGGGTCAAATCATATTTTAGTCAGTTTAGAAAAGTTGAAGTTCACGCTAGGGCTTGGAGAAAAGAGAAAAGAGGAGATAGGAGAAGAAAGTTCAAAATTCGTCGTCTTCGTAAGGAATCACTTGTGGATTTCGTAAAGGGGTGATCCCTACGAGATATGTGAGATCACATAGTGTTGGGTTAGTTCACCCACGCGCCAAGCATGTTTAATTCAGCATATTTTCGTCCTAAAAAGATCGAGAATTTGATGTTCTTGATAGTTGTTCTTGAATTGATTTCGTTCTTGAATATGAGTTGAGATTAAGGAGTTTCTTGCTATTAAAGTGTTGTTTCCTTGAGTTGTTTGAGTTAAATTTTCTGTATATGCCTTGGGTATCTGATTCTAAAGTGAATTTGAGAAAATGAGTCGAAATTAATCGATTTATGATAAGAAAACGAGACCAAAAGTTCGTTAAATTTTGCCTGAAGGGAGGCTGGGGCGACGCGCCCCCATAGCACCAGGTAGGCTGGGGCGGCACGCCAGCAGTGCGCCATTTTGGAGCCCCAGTAAGTTGGGGTTGGCGTTAACTTACACTTCCTATTGATTCTAACTACTCTAAATGACTTCTAAACATCTAGAAATCATCCAAAAACATGAATCATAATCTTGAATCCATAAATTCAAATTCAAGAAAAGTTAAGAGTCAAGTCTAGGAAGTTCTTAAAGTCCTTTCAAGAAGTCTTTTGCAAATGCTTTAAACTTTGTTTTAAGACTTAAAGTTCAAGTTGAGTAAAGAGTAAAGAGTAAAGATTGAAGTTCATTTCTTCAAAGAAGTATATAGGGACTATGTATTCCCAAAGATTTTAAAATGTTGTCACATTTAAATAAGAACGGAAACTGAGATTTTCGAGCCTTTGAGCTAGCTATCAGAAAAGAGTAAATGCTTTCACAATTAAGCAAGAAGGGAAACTTTGATTTCCAAGATAGCCTTTGAGCAAAGTTTTGAGCAATTATCTCAAACCACATAAAGAAGTATGTTTTTAAACATAAGAGCTAGTATTATATTTTGGGAGTAGTATTGAGCACTGATATAGGGGAGAGTTCAGACAAATCACAGCCCCCATAAACCATGTAGCCATCATGGGTAGAAAAGGGTCATACTTTTTAGATGATTCCTTTAGTATTTTTTAGCATAGACTAGTGGATCCACTTAGTAGTTCAGGTTCTATACCCTCGGCAAGGTATAGGACGGCCCTGGCAGCGTGAGGCAAAACGATGTATCATCACAATAGCTCTTACGTGATAGTTGTCGGTTAGAGAAACTCCCACAGAAGAAATTGTATTCTTATATACACAATTTATTTGTATTTTTAAATACATCTCAGAGTTATATTGTATCTTTGCATACATACAGAGTACCATTGTATTTCCAAAATGCATAGAGTTGACATCCATGTTTTAAACAACTTTTTTTTAATATTGCACTTGTTTTAAACTGTTTTATATTGAAATGAGTTCAGTTATGTTGAGTTGAGTTGAGCCAGGTAAGTTCTTCAGTTCCTTTCAAGCTTATGTCTTGTTTTAGAATTCCCCTCGCATACTCGTACATTCAATGTACTAATGCCATTTGGCCTGCATATTCTTATGATGCAGACACAGGTAACCAGGATCAGAATCCAGCGCATCGTTGATCCAGTTGAGCACTCAGAGTCTTGTGGTGAGCCTCCTTGCTTTCCAGAGGATCCCTTTTATTGCTTTCAGTTTTATTATTAGTTCATTAGGATGTCGTGGGTCTTGTCCCGACATCCATCTCAGTTGTTTTAAAGGCTTCATAGACTATCAAATGTTAGCTCTTTAGTCTTTTCATTGCCAAAATCTTATGTTGAGACTTAAGTTTGCCTTAATGGCCAGTTGAATGTTCCTTTATAACATTTCAGTTTATTACATAGAATTATCTTTGTTGAGTTAAGTCTTCCGCTGAGTAAGTAAGCCAGGCCAAGGGTTCGCTTGGAGCCAGCAATGGTTCTCGAGTGCCAGTCCCGCCCAGGGTGTAGGCTCGGAGTGTGGCAAATATATTCTCAACTACAATGTCAGAAGACAGGGTATAAGCAATAACCGTAGAAGAGGACTTTGCAATAGATTGTTCTTGAGTGAAATTCAAAATATTCATGATGATGTATTGTACCTCTATTAACAACCTTCTTGTTTGAAGAATCATTAACTATCAAAATATATTTTAAAAAATCTAAATCAACGATGTTTCAATAAAATAATTTGGTATAACCATTAATAAAATTAGAAAAAATATCACTTGAAAGCTATAGAAAATCATGAGATCCATGACTTAAATAATGGTTAAATCAGTTACAAACCCTAACAATAACATTTGTATTGCTCTGTTTTCAATTCAATTTTTGATGTTTTAAGTGAGGAAGGTTGTGTGAGGAAGAAGGATAAGAGAGAACAGATAATAACCTTGAGATGGGAGAATGAGGAGAGAGTGTGTGTTGATTTGGAATGAAGACGTGAATTAGAGGAGACATTATGTGTGCATATACACAAGTACTCTATTCTAGGCTATATTTTAGAAAATGATGTATCTCAGCGTATCTTACTCCAAAAATTATACAAAACTATTTAATAGTGGGATGATAGATAATTATTTGAAAGTGTGTATAT